>OY978006.1:3000000-3246096 GCA_963854515.1 Pandemis heparana
GAGGTCATGACCTCGCTGAAGGAGGTCGTCTCCGGCCTCATACACTACTACATGCACGACCAGGGCAACAGCTGGGACTCGAACCACAACCAGAAGCACCCGCCGAGCGAGCGCGCCGGGGAAGCTTCCACTAGTAAGTACAGAATAGATTTCTTTTGACCGTACCTAAAGGGTAAAGGGTAAATAATAACTTAACCTAAAAATTTCATTTCTAAACGACACTGAAAATTAGAACACATAGAAAAATCCGAAAAGTAAAGCTATGGCCGGGAATCGAACCCGGGTCCTCGTCATTCCGATACGCGTGCTGTACCCCTACACCACCCATAGCAGGTCAAATAAAGAAGCGGGTGGTAGGGCCTTGTGCAAGGTCCGTCCGGATCGTTACCACCATCTTACTCGCTAATCCTACCGTTAAGCAGCAGTGCTTGCACTGCTGTGTTCCGGTGTGGAGAGTAAGACAGCCGGGGAAATTACGGGCACAAGAGGCATTTCATCTAAGTCCTCTAGGTTGGCAACGCATTTGCAATCCCTCCGGGGTTGCGGGTGTCTATGGGCAGTGGTGATCGCTTACCATCAGGTGACCCACTTGCTCGTTTGCCTTCCTATTCACAAGCAGGCAGGCAGGGTAAATTTTTAACGGTAAAACCGTAAAAGTAAAACATAAAAAATCAAGAAAATAAATTTCTTGATTCATTTGATATTTCATAAAAATTTCATTTAAGATATTTGTTATTGTTTCTGAAATCATAATTCCGCGTGTGGTCAAGAGCTGCGGTTCGTTTTTGGATCCGTCCGGGGGAAGAGCTGTGCTTGGTCCGGTGCACCCTGGGCATCGGTTAATGATATTCTGGCGGTCTCCGAGGGATATCATTGTCCGTTGGCTAAGAGCCCGACAGGGTGGAGGGGGTCGTTTGACCGTGTTCTACTGTACAACGTTGCCGACATTTTTGTCACAAGATTTTTGAATGCTGTATTTATTACTTTGACATTGGCGAAAACATTGCATCGATCGATGGAGCCCCATATATTAAAAAAGATGAAGAAGATATCATAGTATATTATTATGTATGTGTGTTGTTACAGGTCAACCGTCACCGCAAGCCTCGGCTACCACGCCCACCCACAACAAATACAAGGTCTCGATGTGTCGCGACGCTGCCGCCAGGTCCTTCTGCCCGCGAGGCAATTCGTGCACCTTTGCGCACTCCGAAGAGGAGCTTGAGAGGTAAGCCTCTAAAGCCTGCAATATCATCTGAGCAATGATATTACATATAAACAGGGAGTAGATATGTTACTACCGCGCCCGAGTTGAAGATTCATAAATGACCCAATAGCTGAATGGAGGCTTACTCACCTGCTATGGGTGGTGTAGGGGTATAGCACGCGTCACGGAATGACGAGGACCCGGGTTCGATTCCCGGCCATAGCTTTACTTTTCGGATTTTTCTATGTGTTCCAATTTTCAGTGTCGTTTAGAAATTAAATGACCCAATTGTCTCATGTCGCAATCAGTTTACCTCAAACAAGCCACAGTATGGGGCCGTCCATTAATCACGTGAGGAGTGTCACAAGGGGGGAGCGGGGTGTAGTAAAGATATCACGTGTATTTATTTTTTCATTATTTTTTCAAACGCGCGTTTTTGAAATCGAAAAGCGGCGTTTAGTGTGACCTCGCCGTTGCTAGGTATGATGATGATGATGATGATGGGTGGGGACGCCTGGCTGGGTCAGGCGGGCTGTCGATCCTCTTCAGCGATCATTCAGCCCAGTTCCCCTTGGCCGGAGCCGCCGGTTACTGTCCCAGCGGCGCTCCCACACAGCAACTCTCCTCAAATCTCCTTATCCTCCTGCCGAACGAAAGGACATCTTTAAGTTCGATATCCCCTAGCTCGTCCTCCCTCAGCTCATCACTCCCGAATGCATCTCGCCGCGCTGCTGCGTACATGACACACTCTGTGAGGACGTGTTTGCTTGTCTCCTCCTTCCCGCAGTGTGGGCAGGAGGGGTCGTCCTTTATCCCTATAATACTTAGGTGCCTATATATATATGTCGCTTTTGTCGCCGGACGACAAAAGTTCCATACTAAAAAACACTCGCTTCTCGCTACTTGCCGGCGGTGGGTGGGACAAGTGCCTAACGAACGAAGTACCTTCTCACGCGCCGCCGACGACCGCTCGCTCGGCACGCCATTCGCCAGTTATTAATTTATTTTTCAGTTATCAATTTAAGATTTTTTGTAGATACGAAAAATACACGTGATGTTGGGTGGGGGGTGGGTCTAGTCTTAAACCTCACCATGTATCACCAAGGGGGAGGGGGGGTTAAAAAATGCTTAAAAAAAGATCACGTGATTAATGGACGGCCCCTATGAGTACTCCGTGACAGTCAATGTGACAGTTGACAGAGAGAACGTTTTTCAAACGCAATTTACTAGGAACGTAACATATCATACTTAGTATGTAAAAATTTACATGTTAAAATTAAAGTCGTCGCAAAATAAAAGGCCCGTTTTGACATTTGTCTTCCCGACGTAACTAGTGATGTCACCTTACGACTCGGTACTCGATACTCACGATAAATCGATTCAAGTTTGCGTTAGTATTTGATCGATTTGAATATGTATTGTAACTTAACTTAAATTGATATTGTAGGTATTTTGAAATGATACAATGTTAGGATAGGTCAGTTTTCTTTCATTTAATATTTTTGTTACAAAAACATTCACTGAATCACAAAACAAGTCGAGAAAAAGTGAATCTTCAGTCAATCATTTTCTTCAGATGATGAAGACGAGCCATTCTATAGAAATCAGTGCTGCCATTGTTTACAGCTTTGAGCTCCAAGGTCATAATTTTCAGTAAAGAGTGATGTGACACAGCTGGTGAAATTCAGTAATTAATTGGTCTAAATAAAATAAATATAACCGGCCAAGTGCGAGTCGGCCTTAAAAAGATATCTAGATCGATTTATTTTTTCCTTAACCGATTATTATTAGTCTGTGGACAATATGAAAAAATCGTTATGCACAGCACTTAGCTGAGTGAGCGATACCCATCAATGAAAAATGCAATTACCTTCAGAACATTTCGATCGGTAAAAAATAGAGAACTTCATGGGCGAGAACTGTCAAAACGGGCCTTTTAAATTGTGACGACTTTAGCTAAGTGTGCGATTGCTTTTAATGTGTCTCAATTTAAAACCTTTGTTCACCACACTTAAGGCAAATTAACATTTCATTTACCACAGACTTGCTCCCTTATTCATAAACGCTGTACAGGCTTCTGCTAACTTAGCAATCGTTTGTCCTTATCTGTGAAAGGTGAATGTCAAAGTGAATTAGAAAAATGACGTAAGTCCCATATCAGTTCTGTACACTACTACAACAGGGCGCTATTTCATAATGCAACAAGTAACAATTTACAAGCGGAAGTCTCTTTCTGACCCTATGTGTTAGATAGAGACTTCCGCTTGTAAATTGGGATTGTTCATTTTTTTACAACATACCCTGATTTGAAAACCATTTCGAAGTATGGGGCTTGCGAACTGTTTTATCTTACTGGCGTTCAAAAATACTCAAGGATTACGGATATTTTGCAAAAAAATTGTTTGACATTTATTCAACCTTAGCGAGCGACTGTTGGTAGTTCTATATATGTGCCAAAAATAAATCGTCAAATATCTAGTTTGTCTATTAAATTTATATGTCAACTAGTTATCAGTGTCACCCAATGTCAGTAAAGTAAATATTGTTATGTTGAAAACTTAAAATTGTCGGTCGATTTAAAACGAAATAATGGAAGTTACAGAAAATGCTTCGTTCCAACCTGAAATCTTCTATATATATAAAACAAAGACGGGTTTGTTACAACACTTATAACTCGAGATCGGCTGGATCAATTTTCATGGTTTTTGTTTCGTTGGATTTGTCTCCGCCCTGCATAGCAGAATACATTTTAAAAACAATGAAAACTTGACGAATACATAATTATGAAAGTGAATCATTTTCCATTTAATTATGTTCCTTTGTTTCGTACCTGTGAAATATTTGTTTTCCTCCTGTCATCCTGTCAAATACTGTGATTGATATTTATGCATGCGTTCAGAAATGTATTTTGTGCAAACTATTTAAAAAGGGTGAATAAACTTTTGTCTGTATTTTTTTAATCAATTAAAAAGGTTGAAAAGTGTATTAAGCAGATTTCAATAGAAGTTCCTCAAATATTTATGCGTGCGTTCAGAAATAATGACAAATGGTTAACATTTACGCGTGCGTTCATAACTTTATTTTGCGTAAATTAAAGTTTCTAATATTTTCGAAAACAATTTCTAAGATTTATTATTTAAGTTATCGAAAGCGTAAATGTCTTTTTATGTTGTTCTTGATTTTCTATGATTATATTACAAAGGTTAAAAAGTGCAGTATCCAATGTAGTATTTTTATTTTGTATCATTGTATTACGTTCATCAAAGCCTAATTTAGTTCAGCTAAAAGGTAATACGACATTCATTGACTGTTAGGCGGTACGAAGTTCGCCGGGTCAGCTAGTAATGACTAAAAACAGCTCCAAAACAATAGTTCGCACGCATCCGAAAAGATTTAAGAGAAAAGTGGTGTCGCGAAGTAAATGTTGAATACTTCAAAGTTTATAAGTACTCAATATTGTTGCGAGGATCATTTCGATGTAAGTAGGTACCAAAACACAATGCCACATACTTCCACATTCATAAATTTTCAACTCATTATAACCATGATCAGGATTTAACGCAACATACAATAAGTTTGTAGGTAAATCAAAGGTAAACAGTATATTTGACATTGAGATGACAGTCACAAAAGTTATGACAACTATTTTTTTTTTAATTTCCAAAGGATTATGGGAAAATTGCCTATTTCAGTCGCCGTATATAATTTACGAAAAGTCGTATCTGATTTTTTTAAGCAATTATATTAATTAAATTAAGCCATGAAATGACAAAATATTCAAATTGGTTTCTTAAAATGCTCCATATTTTCTAAAAAAAATATTAAAAAAATGTCAACAGCAAATGACCTTTAGCAGCGCCACTCTTCACACATACGGTTCGCGTGCCTGTGAGTGAAAGAGAAGAAACTATTCCGGCAGCTTGGCGCGCGTCTAAAATCTTGCAAATAAGACACAAATAAGAAGAAATAAAAAAAAGTATGGATTATTTGTGAAATATGACTCGTTAGCCGTGTAGGTATGAATATGTTGACTTCATGTTTTTAATTGCAGACCCATACGTCGAAAAAATAAAGACATAGAACCGTTTAATGATGATTTTAAGACCAATCTTTGCAATTATTTTCTATCGAGCCGATTTTGTTCAATTATGTATCGAGTCCGTCTAGCGTGTTTGAAATATGATGAAAATTAACATTATATTTATTGTGTGTAGTTTTTCTTAAAAAAGTGCTTAAATAACATCAATTTCAACAAAATTAGGTGTTGTCAGCCTCTTAAAGAGTTCACGAGCCGCATATAATGTTGTTGTGGTTTCTCATCCTAAATTAAATGAAGTATAGTTATAGTATGAATCTTCCCAGGTGAATTTTTCGCTTCGAGCCCTAATCTTTTAAACAAAGGCCATTGTCCTTATTATCGCTAAGTCGCAAGCTACCGAGTTAGCACGTGCCACTACAACATTCATGTTGATATACAAACGGTATCGTTACAGTATTAAGGTTCAAATTAAAAATAAAATCTAGAATATCAGTGACATTAAATTTACACTCTTTTAACCAGTTCTTATAACGTCCATTTTTCCTATTATACTGCTTATGCCAATGAGTGACGGATGCTAATAATAATAAATGTTGAAATTAAAGAAATGTACTGTTTTGTATTATTTGTTTTATTTAATACGCTATGCGAATGTGCAAAGTTAAATTTACTGTGAATAGTTAAATTTAATGTGCTAGCTTTTCTTTAAGGATTTTCAGGAAATAAATAAATAAATTAAACGTGGCCCTTAGTTCTTGTTACCCTAGGCTCTGTCTATTGTAAGGGACACGGATGTGATTTAAGTATGTATGTATGATTGTATTGATATTTATCTTTCTAGGTACCTGATGTGAACCTTAATAGTTATTTGTGATACAAGGTTGGTAAGTAAGGTTTTACAAATGAGTCGACGAGTTGATAAATCCGAGCCGTGAAGCAAGGGTTTTCATCGTCACGAGTTTGTAAAACCTTGCCAACAGTGTATCATACGACGTTTTTCAATACATTTGTGAGAAAATAGGCAATTAATAACACAAAATTGAAGACCCTTTCCCGAGATTTTGATGGCAAAAGACTATTTTGCGCGATTTGCGCCTTACTTAAAATATCGGGCGGAGTTAATTCCATGTTATTGTCGACTTCATCACTTGAAGAACTCATTTTGTTTGGTTTTTGTACACTATAATCAACAACACAAAACAACGCAAAGTTTCACAAAAATGGCGCGTCCGTGTACCGTAATGCGCATGCGTAAGTTTTGTTTTTAATTAGGTTAACTAAAATTATCAGGCAAAGGTTCGACGCGTTTAGCCACTGCGATTTTTTCGAATAAATAAAAGGTGGAAATCATTAAAATCCGAGGTAATTAAATTACAGTTTATACTAATTACAATATTTTTTTTAAATTCATTACTTAGTTTTGTGTATTTATACATTTTTCTGCGTATAAGTTGATATTTTTTATTTTTGTCATTTAATACTCTTTGCTTGTAAACTCTTAAAATGGAAAATAAAAAAAAAAACTAAAAAAGTCGCACTAGTGCGGTAAAATTAACTTACGAGCCATGTATACATCCTTTGAAAGTGAATTTTTCGAGCAAATGTATTGAAAATATACCTTAACGTGACTATACCCAGTCTATGTACGTCCCACCGCTGGGCTCAGCCCTCATCTCATTGTTAGAGGGCCCAGTGTGGATAGATAAATTATTGAGTTGCCTCGCAACTCGCAAGGGTTTATTCACGATGTTTTGCTTCACCGAAATGCATGAGTTAGTTTAAAATGTGATTTTGCATTTAAATTCCGAAAATCTTTCTTAAAAAAAAACAAAACGCACTTTCGAAAGATCGTATCTTTTGATCGCGTCGACGGACCATTGCGGCTCTAAGTGAATATTAATTTCGTTATATGTACATAGGTACTTAAACTAATTCTAAAATTGTTCTAACACTTTAAGATGTCATAATCATAACCTGAATTCAATCTCGAGTTATAAATATCCTGTTACCACGAGCACGAACTTGATTTCAATGTATCTACCCTCAATAAACAGCAAAGCATGTTGCGCGTCCCGCCGGCGCGCCGGCGAACTACCTACCACTAATGAATCTATCACTTGTTATTCCGTTGCACTTTGCGAAAGTGAATCCGCGTTTATAAATTAAAAAGGTTTTATAGTTATAATTACGTTGTGTTAGTGATTATAGTTGTATGATATTGTTGTTTTATGATGTACCGTTTGTGTTTTTTGGCTGCGCCGTGCTCTTGTGTTTTGTATTTGAACGAACACTATCTGATATGGTGAGATGATTTCTTTTTCACTACCATGGATTCCGCATTGACATACCAGTGTCACGGTTGTGTTGACCGTCTGTTTCACGCCTATAGCTCTTTCGGACGCGTAACAAAAGCCAACATCCGAAAGTTCGTAACGAGGTCGGAACAAATTAAAAGTCAACAGCGAAGCGAGGCTGGTTTAACTACGCCTTGTTGCGTGCTCGTGTGCGTTTCTAAACTAGATTAATTTGGCCTGTTTGTTTTATGGTTGAGTTGGAATCTTCCAATTGAAAAACCTACTTCTGGTGGTCTGATTGCCTTTAATTGTACACCCAATGTACAGTACCCAGCCGTAATGATTGCGAATCGATCGAGCGTTGTCCCGCTCTAACTTACGTGACGCCAATTGTCTCTTTTCAAAGACCGAAGTGCAATTTTTATGGCCGGCTATGGATGGATGACAGCAAGAGCTTGTATTTTTTTTAACAAAAATTTATAAACTGCTTTTGCGAATGTTAAGTTAGCCCTAAGCTTTCGCTGTTACCTTTTCTGTAGTTTTATTTACTTTTAACTTAAGTTCGAGTTCGTGCTAGCACCTCTGTTTTTGTAGTTGGACAAAATTTATAATTTTTCGACATATTATGCAATTTACCAGTGGCGTTCCGTGAAAATGTTCGTTAGGAATTATGTTATACTTGGGCGATGCCAGCAACCTATCACGATTTTATCCCCTGCTAGCTGTTACCCGCGTCTTCGCCCCCGTACTATTTTATTTTCAAAATATTGTTACAAAGAACTTTCTCCTGACAATAGCGAACACAACAAAAAAAGAATTACCGGAATCGGTCCAGCCGTTCACGCGTGATGCCGTGACAAAGGGAAATAGGGATTCATTTTTATATTATGTAATATATAATATAAAAGATTACGCCTATACGATCACAATCACGCTAAACCTTTAGGTCTTGTTACTTATATCTATGTGTCTATCAATAGATATATATGATGCGATTAAAAGTAGATATATACATACACAAATCACGTCTAACCCCCTTATTCATAAACGCTCTGTAGGCTTCTGCTAACTAAGCAATCGTTTGTCCTTATCTGACACTTTGACATTTACCTTTCACAGATAAGGACAAACGATTGCTAAGTTAGCAGAAGCCTATAGGGCGTTTATGAGTAAGGATTTAGATGGGGAGTGTGAATGAGTGCGTTGGGAGGGGAAGGCCTAGACGGAAGTTCCGTGATCAAATTGGGGACGTTTTGGAAAAATGTCAGGTCAAGAGTACACGAAACCGACGAGCATGTATGAAGAGATTGATGAATGTGGATGAAGCGAAAGAGCTATGTCAGGATCGTAGCAAGTGGAAGTGGAGTGCCTACCCCTGTGGGAAAGAGGCGTGACGGTATGTATATATGTATTAATAAGGCGGTATATCTCTGTCGACATAGCCTATATTAACAAGACCTAAAGGCCACGATTAGCATGATTGTGGGCGTATAAGTAGATAGGGGGAAGGGGGATTAAAAGTGAGCCGTTTTAATTTTCAACCGTTATTTTCTTAATTGCAGGTACAGGACCTACCTTAACTCGAACCCGAGTATGAACGGGAACTTTCCGTACATGGGCACGATGCCTGGTCTCCAGGTACCCTCGCTCCTGCCCGGCGGTATGGCGATGCAGCCGGGACCGCCGGGTCCGCCGGGCCTGCCGCCGGGTCAGGCAGGCCCGCCAGGCCCGCCAGGACCGCCGGGCCCGCCAGGCCTGCCCATACCGATGCCGCTGAGACCTGTGCCCATCAGGCCGGTTATGTATCAACGATTTCCGATGCCACCGCCGAGCTACAATGTACCGCGTGAGTATTGATTGGTTCGCTGTCGTTTTTAATGTATTTATGTGTCTAAAACGAGATATATTATTTTATCCCTTTAATACGAAAATAAAAGTCCATCACGTTTAATCATTGCATTGGACACATTGGTACGCTAAAAACGAAGTGCACTACAGATGCACATTTGAAGCTTTCATTCAATTTCTGTGAAATAATCGTAAAAAATCACCAAAAATGCGACGTTGCCAGCTCATTAGGAATGCACCCTCTTAATATCCGATGGTAATTTGTTATATAATTTGTTGTAGTAATTTCCCGCGCAGAATAGGAATCATAACGATGCTAGCAACCCATCACTATTTCCATTCCTCTTTCCACCACACCTACAATCACGCTAAACGTGACCTTGTTGCCTTAGGCTCTGTCTACCCGTAAGGGATAAACACGTGATTGATGTATGTATGTAAGGTATTTTCATTCTTAAACAAACAAAATTCTAACCTCAAAATTTCTTATTTTTGTTGTTTTTTAACTATTTCATCGTAAATAAAGGAACTGGAGATAAAATATCAGCAAAATTATGTACAAAATATTACTTCAGGTTTATTTGATAACATATTACACCTTATTCTTTAGAAAAATTTGCACAATGAGGTTAGAATTTTGTTAACCAAATAGGACAGGTAAGAATGAAAATATCATATGTATGAGTGTATTTTTTTTTACAGCCATGCAATCGCTGCCACCTCAAGGCATGCAGCCGGACATGATGCAGAACGTGAGCAACCAAGACAGCTCTCACACAGAAACCAATCAGTCATCGTAAGTATCTATGTCTGAGGTATAATTGCATTTTATTTTAGAGGAGCGGGATCTCCTGACACAGGTCTCTAACCTTCTTATATGTTTTGTGGATAATGCAATAAAATACATTTTCATTTCATTAATTTTTTTCATTTTCATTCTCATTTCATCCATTTTCAGAGGTCACTGACCGTTCTTTGCTTTGGGGGAGGTTCTCCGAAATTTACATTTACTTAACCTAACCTAACATAAACCTTTCTAGTATAGTCAGGGAGATCGTCTCAAGCGCTAGACGATGACGGTGTATCTTTTTCCTAAATTAATAAAAAAATATACTTTTTCAAAGTTAAAGCGACTAGTGCCTTCAAATGCTGTTAATTAGGTACTTTCTAAAGCCTTCTTAAACGGCTGATCCAAAAAATTAGTAAAAAATATATATAGGTTTAGGTTTTTTAGGTTTAATAGTTATTTGTTATGCAAGAGGGGAAAGTTGTATTTTACCTGCGAGTGTTTCAACACACGATACGTAAAATAACTTTTCACCCGTGTATAACACAAAACTCTTAACTGCAGCGAGGAAAATAAGAAAAAGGGTTTGTACTAAGTATCATTTATTATTTATTTACCTCTTTATCAATGGATACTTAATATAATCAAAGCAAGGTAAAAACAACTTAATGAAAGATATAGTTTGCAATAATTTTGAAGTAAGTATAGAAATATTGGTAAAATCAAAATAATGCAAAATAGCCTAAGCATATCCAGTCTTTAAGGAACTACTCCCCTTTTGACTTTAGTTTTTGTTTATTATTTCGGATGCGTTTTGTTCGCACATCGAATGCTGATATTTATGAATTAAAATAAAGTTGTAAGACTGCGCTGCGAATTTCGTGCTTTTTTACTCGATGCAATTCATTAATTGTGATGTTAAAAATTCAGCACTTTTAACTTTTTACGTTTTGTTAGCTGTCAAATATCACTTACGCTGTCAAAAGTTTTCACATGTGGATAAAAAGCGATTTTCTCAATAGATGCCAAACAAACAAAAAGGGCTTTCCGAGCTAGTGAGGTGATAAGATCTTTAGTCCCATTAAGAATTTACATAATGAGAACTTAATACTCAAATCGTAAAAATAAATAACATGCAATGAGCGCTGCGCGCAATAACAAAACAAAAAGCAGGTAGAATCTACATCGCTTGTTCGCTTGACAACTTCTCGCCGATACACAATATTTTCTTAGTGGGTAGAATTTTTGTACTGAGCATAACAAGACTCTGAGTAAGATAAACTGGAAGTGGCTTTACATGGATGAGCGTAGAAGCATTTTTAGTAAAGATATTTGATTACATTTTTTTTATAAATCTTAATTAAGTCACGAATAATTTATTGTTATTTATATGTGTGGTAGCATATTTGTATTGTATTTATTGTATAATTATATGACATTATCATTTATTTCATTATATTATTTGCTGTATATGTTTGATTATGTATGTATGTGTGTATATTTCTTTATTGTACATAAAACACATGAAAAAGATGAATAAATATGATTATTATCATTTCGTAACTTATTTATCAGTTATATGCCGTTTGAGTAATTTTTTAAAACTGTACACAGACTTAGCTTTTTTTATATGCTTTGGTAATCTAACTATCTAACTAATATTATAAATGCGAAAGTATGGATGGATGGATGGATGGATGTTTGTTTGTTACTCAATCACGCCAGAACGGCCCAACGGATCTGGATGAAATTCGGCACATAGATAGAGAAAAGTCTGGAATAGCACATAGGCTACTTTTTATCCCGGAAAATTGCGTAGTTCCCGCGGGATAGCGATAAACGAATTCTTTGCAGACGACTTTGATAACATAATAAACCTTATTTTTTACAAAAATTTGCACATTGAGGTTAGAATTTTGTTTACCAAATAGGACTGGTAAGAATGGTAACCAAGTTTTTATTTTTGGTAATCGCTTATGGAATTAACTATATTATTACGGTCAGACTTTTTTCGTGTAACTCGATGAGCTTACCAAATTGATTTGGTTTGTGAAAACAATTCTATGAAATATAAATGCCGGCACGTAAGTCTAGCGATGACCTTGTATGCGCAGTATAAAATACTGTATCCGTGGGTGCGCAGATCCCCTCCACGCGACCCGTCATCCTTAGACTTAACCTTTACCCCTTAATACCCCTTTAATGGTAACCGGTTCCGTTCCTTGATATACATGTATGTTATGTTGCAGGAACTTCACGCCTCACATCCTGAGCGGGCCGCAGATGCAGAACGGCCTGCTACTGCCGGACAGGCAGTACTACCCGCGGAGCTTGCGGCCGGTGTCAGAGGAACACTTCAGAGAGTACATGCCGGTGTACCAGCCGGGCTATCAGGAGATGCCGCCGATGTTCGACAATGCGCAGTACAACGGTATCGACGGTGAGTAAGATCTATACCGGTTTTGTGATACCGGTTAGTGTAAAAAGAGTGTTTTTTGAAGTGAAAACTTCATTAGCGGCGTTGAACACTTTTTGGGATGGGTAATAAATGTTAATCGCGTCAGGCGTAAGACGGAGGAACACTTCAGAGAGTACATGCCGGTGTACCAGCCCGGCTATCAGGAGATGCCGCTGATGTTCGACAATGCGCAGTACAACGGTACCGACGGTAAGATCTATACCGGTTTTGTGATACCGGTTTATGTAATAAAAGTCTTTTATAAGTGAATACTTGTTTAGCGGCGTTGAATGCTTTTTGGGGTGGGTAATAAATGTTAATCGCGTCAGGCGTAAGACGGAGTGAGAGTTTAAGTACCAGGGTATCAGTACGCTTATTGTCTAACTCGCTCGCAATCGCCATCGTGTTCACTTTGACAGTTCTTGTATGAATGTGACAGCTAGCTGATTGCGATGCCAATTGTCAGCCCATACATGAACTGTCAAAATTAACACGATGGCGATTGCGAGCGAGTTAGACAATAAGCCTACAGATCTAAGAGCTTATTTTGAAATGCGTATGAATCGCGTTCGATTTTTGAAGTGTTTTTTTGTTGAGTCGTGGACATGGACGTAATACAATAAACGGGACTGAGCACTCGCAGCTGACAAACGAGCAGAGTGAGATAGTTGGTAGGGAGGAGTGTGTCCCTTTCTAACAGGGTGACAATAAGATTTTTGCTATGTGGGACAAAATTCGATCCTGCAATCATTCTGCTAATTGTTTATTATAAACACTGAAGTTTTTAATTGGCTATAGAAATAAATCCTACTAGTCCTACTAATCCTACTCCTACTAATCCTACTCCTACTAATCTTTCCTACTTTCCAACTAATATTATAAATGCGAAAGTTTGTGAAACTATACTTGTTAAACTTGTTCTGTTCTTTTATCACAGAAAGAAGAAGAGAATTCGCTCAGAAACGGAAATTAACATATCATAAATTTAACAAAAAGGTAAAACCAACAAAAAAATATTGTACAGCAGTAAGGAGACACAATACACGAATTCATGGTCAACATAGTTGTTAGAAGGGTTACCATTACAAATAAAAAGCAGACTAAACAAAAAAATATCTTTTATTATTTATTTAATACAACGAAATTAATGAATTTATAGTAAACTAACTTAAAACTGTTAAAATAACATGAAAATAATATTTTAATGGTGTTTCAACGTAGTCTTTTCTAAGCCTAACTTTTTGATCTAAAGCATTTTTTTAGGCTGGCAAGATGAAAGAACGAGACACACTCCTCCCTTGTCGCTATCCCTCTCGGCTCAGATTAGCCTCTGTCTACGGCGCAACATAAAAAGATACTTTCTTCCCTTGTAATATGGTTTATTTTCGTAAATACAAATTTTCAGAGTACTCAGTCCTGCTTATTGTCTTAGGTCCATGGTCGTGGAGCAAAGGTACTAGGGCATCAGCACGTTATTAGAGGTCAATCAATATAGATAATTAATACCTACGTTTTTTTTGTAAGCGGCCAGTACGGTACGCGTGCATAAGTGTGCATTCTGCATTATCTTTGTTTAAGTTTGTTATGTTCTCATGTAAGTGAATTATTATATATTATTAGAAATAAATTATCTTCAACCATAGGTATCTTGGAATGCCCGAAGAAGAATTTTTTTATAACAGTTGGACATAACAGTGGGACCACGGGTAATAGCCGAAGAATACAGGCAAAGTTCTGTGGTGTGTGGTGTACTTCCATGTTAGTCTGGGAGCAAAGAAAAAACATAGAATGTACCAGTTGCTTCTCTTCCCGCGCAGATGGTAAAAGCCCATCGAGGGAATGCGCTAAAATCTTAGGAATCATGTTATAGGCGATGCTAGCAACCCATCAGTATTTTGATTCCCCTTTCCACCCAAGCCCACATTCATGCTAAACGTGGCCTGTTACACTCGGTTTCAATAAGGAAGGGTTGTATGTGACGTTAACATTGACAAATCTAGAGGTGAGGCTTCCTTGTGACAGCTTTCACATAAAACGATTATCGATTATATCCTAGTACTAATAACAATCGATTCCATAAAAATAACGACTGCATATTAATTTATTACATAAATGCTATTTCGATATAATGATACTCAAGTCAATCTCCTAAGATTTAATAATTATAATTCCTATTTTACGCTTTTTGCCAAGTTGTGTTTTTTCAACAAAATAGGTTGTATAAAATATTATTTAACTTCATAATGTAATTGAAGTTCTAAGGAATCTATTGATTACCAATAAAATCGATTGGTATTGTGTAGTGAGTGTGAAAGAATGTAAAATACTCACTTCATATTTTTGTAGGTTGTCTTTGGATTTTCGATTATACGCGATTTTAACCGATTACCCAATTATACGTAGTCGCCTCTCTAGTTTTAATGACCATAGAACGTAACCTAGCAACGTCTCGTTAATAATGTGATTCTTTTTAGAACTTTATTAATATACAGTACCAAGTATTGGTTTATTTCTAAGTAATTCAATTTAGTATTTATTTTGCTGTCAAAACTTTCGTGAACACTAACAGTTACATTCTATGGATCTGTCACACAACCCTTCCTTATTTAAACAGACCGTAGTCTTGTTACTTTTGGTTCTGTCTACCCTGTAAGGGATAAAGACGTGATTCATGTATGTATGTATGTGTATTAATTGTGTTTGGTTGTTGCAGTGCCGTCGGAACCAAGACCTGACTTCCGCATGGATCCCAACTATGCCCTCGTCAATAGGGACCGTCACATTGAACAGACATGGACACCAGTAACCGAGGTTAGTGCTTCGAAAACAGGGGACCTAAGCACAGTACATATATATATATATGTATAAGCTAAAGCAGTAGGGAAGATAGGCTTACTTTTTGAAATAAGTACCTACGCTCCAATAAAGCGTTAGGGTTGTCGATTTAATTTTTGTTAAGTTGAATAGTTTTTTTTAACCAAGGTTTGCCCTACCTATAGGTATTTGACAAGTTATCCTTCAAGTGTAGTTTTCTATAATATATTAGTACATATACTATAGATGCAAGATGATAACAATGAAATTCCGTAGAATTTTTTTTCACCAAAAACACGGTCTATAATATACGGCAACTACTTACTTATCATCTAAACAGCCAAACGTTTTAACAGAAAAAGCACTTGTCGGAGAAGTGACATCTGACATTTCTCGTTATAGAAATAATATATACATTTTATTTCATAATAATTATAGTATCATTCTTACCTTTCAACATCATCAGGGAGTTTAAAAAACGATAGCTCCGGTTTTGAAGAAGCCGAGTTCAAGCAGCCGTACACTGCGCAATACGCTCTTGGCATGTTTAAAACGAACACGGCCGCTCGTCTCAATGCGCCACTCGCGACTGACGGCACCGCGAGATCCGCTTAGGGGCCGTGTAAAAGCGCGCGTCTATGTGTGCGTTCGTTTCGACCGATTTGTTCGTAGATTCCCTACTGCTTGTGCTTATATGTACTGTGACCTAAGGGACCACCAGGGACCGGAACAGTAATTGATATACATACATACATACCGTCACGCCTCTTTCCCACAGGGGTAGGCAGAACCTACTTTGTTCCACTTGCTACGATCCTGACATACCTCTTTACGTTATTGATATACCTGTTAATATTGTTCCAATACCGTTATTTTATTTCGTTCGATAATATAACCGGTTAAATGATGGAACGAACAAATCGAAATGATCTTGCTTACCGTTAAGTATAGAGAACGAAGTTTTAACGTTCGCGTTAACGAAATTATACTGTGGTTAAACCCAGCTGCCGACATACGCCAGACGCTCCAGTAGTGATGTAAAAGAGAGCAATACAAGTTCTATCTTGCTCTTGTTTCGTAATTTCCAATTTAACCGGTTAATTTCGTTCCCCAAAAACGAATGTCAACCGCGAACAAACCGGTATCTCAATTGAACAGTTCTTTAATTACAACACACCGGATAACTCACGTATAAAAGCCGAAGGACGAAACACGAAACGAAACGAGGTACGAAATAGTCCGAAACAATTGTCGGCGCAATCCTTCGGCTTTTATACGTGAGTTATTATCAGGTGTGTTGTAATTATGTGTGTCTCACGTTAGTTTCATGTTGAACAGTTTCTTTAACCGGTAACCGCGAACGGTAACGAAATCCTTTTCGTTCTCGGGCGAGTGCACAATACAGGTTTTAAAAATTAACCGGTTTCCGGTTCCTGGTTACCGCACCGATCGATCAATCATCGATCAACATACAGTAATAGCAAGACAGCTGAAATTTTCACACAGGGGGCGATCAAGTATTACGTAAGCGCTTCAGGGGGGCGGGGGGGTCATTGCTTTGCTTATTTTTGATGACATGGTGGTGGGTTGGTCGATATCGTGATTACGTCAGCAGTTATTGTTTACTTTTTACACAAATTTATAAAAAACAGAATACAATAAAGAAAAATGCATATAGGTTACCTTCCCTACCAATGATTACGTAAGCATGGGGGGGGGAAGAGGTTTGGTTACTTTTGCTGATATGTATATTACGTAATACTTGAACGATCCCACTTTTATTTATTATTTATTTATTTATTTATCTTTATATATATAACATGACAGTTGACACCATAACACATGGTACACCATGGTACACATACACATACACATGATGTATTTCTGTTGTCGCTGTAACAACAGAATACTAACAAAAATGGCGGTCTGTGTAAGTAACCAATATAAAATGACCTCACGCTGCCTACGTTTTTCTTAGGAGGCAGGGCTCTGCTGACACTCGATTCTATATTCGCTAGATGAATTTGTACGGAGCTCTCGGTGCGCTAGTCCGACTCGCACTTGGCCGGGTTTTTTCTCTCAGAAAGCGCTGATTGTTTGTCGTGTTTGTCGCCAGGCGTTCTTCGACGGGCCTACTAACGTGAGGCAGCCGTTTCAAAGTGACACTGATGATGTGAGTACCATACCTGGCCAACTGTAAAACCCTCTCACATTCGAACATAGAACCTCCTCCTTTTTTGAAGTCAGTTAAAAAATAGATTGACGAGTCTTACCCCCTTATTCATAAACTCTATAGGCTTCTGCTAACTTAGCAATCGTTTGTCCTTATCTGTGAAAGGTAAATGTCAAAGTGACAAAGGACAAACGATTGCTAAGTTAGCAGACGCCTACAGAGCGTTTATGAATAAGGGGGTTAGTGAATAAAGAATTATCTTGCTACTTTGAATCCATTCTCCGTTTTAAGTTGACGCGTCCTATCTATAAGATACCATATTTTTCTAATTTCTAGTCTCTAGTACAAAAACCACCAAGCAGCCAGTGACTTTCATACAAATTTGCCAAATCGCGACAGCCTGCTTAATATAACCATGTGGCAAATATTATTTTTGCAGTTTTCTGTTGCAGTTTTATTTTTTTATAAACAGCATCCAACATGGTCGGAGCCTATTTTTTCATTTTTCCTAGTCTTCACTTTCATACTAGTTCTCGCTTTTGCTACTTCTCGTACTGCCATTCTACATACTTGTTCTTTTTTTCATTCTGCATCATTTTCGCTTTTTCTAATATTGGCTTTCTAAATTTACTATATATCTTATTTATATTATATGCAGTACGTTCATTCTGTTCTCTTTGTTATTCTTTCTATCATTCAAGCTGTCCACTTTGTCATTCATCGTCTTTTATAGTCTGGCAGATAAACCACTGCAGCCAGATGACACTTTCAGTGTTGTCAGTTTTTGGCAAATATTAAATAGTGATGTGACTTAGTGAGTGAATGAAAGAATGAACGATGTAATGAAATTCATTTGCGTCATAAATGAGAATTTTCAAAGCGTATTTTAATAAAATGGTTTGTTCAATAAGGTTTTTTTGGATGTTTTCTAGTTAGTAGTGTAAGAGCGCGATTTGGAAATGTGTGGAAGCATGTCAAATCAGTTACCAGTTTTCAACTCATTCCCCATTTTGCCATAAATAAAACAACAATTATCACATTAATATTTTTTTCTACCTTTGTACTTTTACTAAAAAACTTAAATTATTCCGAATCAGTTTCACTGCTGCTGTCACTATTTACGTGTATTACAAAGTCATCGCACATTTTATCTACTATGTTAATATGAACCTTGAATGCCTCAAAAGTATCGCGCTTATTTTGAAATATACTAAACTACGAATGTGACATTCATAAAATATTTCGTTCGTTCAATAATCAAATCATTCATTACGTGACCTTAGTCGAGCACTAGTGAAATAAATGTGGTATCATTATTTCGTAAAATGACATTTGGAAGTGTCATCTGGCTGCAGTGGTTTAGCTGCCAGACTATAGTTCCTTTTATATTTAGGTTTCGGAAGGAGGGGGAGTAACCACAACAGCTCAACAAATTTTATTTGACTGATTGTTTCTTATCCTAAACACTTATTTTCTTATATTTTATTTACAGATATTTTCATGTTCTTATTTTTAGCTACTTAATATACACTTTGTAAGATATTGTAGGTGTATCACTGAAAGATAGAATAAGGAATAGTGTGATAAGGGAACGTGCTGGTGTGAAAGAAGATATAGTGACTAGCATAGAAAAAAGTATGCTTAGTTGGTTTGGTCACGTAGAGAGGATGGATGAAAGAAGATTAACTAAACAGATTTATATGGGGAGTGTGAATGGGTGCGTTGGGAGGGGAAGGCCTAGGCGGACGTTCCGTGATCAAATTGGGGACGTTTTGGAGAAAGGCCAGGTCAAGAGTACCCGAAACCGACGAGCATGTATGAAGAGATTGATGAATGTGGATGAAGCGAAAGAGATATGTCAGGATCGTAGCAAGTGGAACAAAGTAGTCTCTGCCTACCCTTGTGGGAAAGAGGCGTGACGATATGTATGTATGTATGTAAGATATTGTCCATATCATCACTACATAGTATAAAACAAAGTAGCTTTCACTGTCCCTATGTCCCTATGTATGCTTAAATCTTTAAAACTACGCAAAGGATTTTGATGCGGTTTTTTTTAATAGATAGATTGAATCAAGAGGAAGGTTTATATGTATAATACATGCATAATATACCGTGCTAAGCCGGAGAGGGTCGCTAGTATTCAATATATGTGAATATCATACCTTGTTTAGTCTCCTTGATTTCTTTTATTGACTATTTTTACGATTTTCTTGCAGAGGTTCGGATCTGGTGATAGACGGGCGGTGGGCTCTGATTGGCTGGTGGCAGGCGAGCGCACCAACGCCACCTCGTGTAGTCGCGCCGATGACGTAAGTACATATCGCCCCCTTACTGCTAAAACCGACTAACTGCATCAATAATACAATGGAGGCTAGTCGGTTTTATCAGTAAGGGGGCGATATGATAATAGCTATGCGTTGCTAGCCGCTACGCCTGTAACATGACACCTAAGATTCTCGCCCGATCCCTCGATGGTCTTTTACCTGGGAAGGGAAGCAGCTGGTTCAAATTACACCAATTGATCCAGTCCCAAAGTAAGCAAAGCTTGTACTATGTACCAGGCAACGGATAAACATAATTGAGATAAATACATACTTAATTATCCATGACTCGGGCACAAACATTCGTATTCATCATACAAATGTCTGCCCCTACCGGGATTCGGACCGGGACCTCTAGCTTCATAATCCGGGTCACTAACCACTATGCTATCCGGTCGTCAAAATTCTATGTTTGTGCTTTGCTGCCAGACCAGCGTGGATGAAGAAAGACTTATGTGAAATGTGTCATTTGTTTGATTTTATAGCAATGCGCGCCTGCTTAGAGAAACGTTAAGTTTTTAAATAAACGTTATTTACTTTTACTTTTTCTCTTTTGCGATATTTTCATATTTTATTAAGAAATAAATGTTCTTTTTTTAAATGCATATTCCCTATTATCCACCACTACCTGGGCCCTATTTTATAAAGCTGCTAGTTACAAATTACTTAAGCGGAAGTCTCTATCTAACACATAGGGTCAGAAAGAGACTTTATAAAATAGGGCCTTACTGTCAGCGACTTCAAAAGATATTTATTTATTTGTAATTGTACTTGAAATTTTTAGAAGGAGCTAGAGGAAGAGTTGGAAGCATTGGTGCGGCGCATCGACACCGAATTCAAGAACGCTGACTAGAAAACACTATTATTTATTATTACTAACTATAATAGTAATTTGTTATGAACGTTAACGCCGAGCCATCGTTTAATTTTAATTATTATTCTTACCGCCAAATCTCCTTAGCTGTGTTTGTTTCATGTTTTTTCAATCGCTGATTGAGTAAGGTAAAGGGGATAGAGGACAGTCAACTGTTTAATGTGGCTCGGGTTTTATAACGGGAACTATAACACGTGCATCATTTCACGGTACACTCGTTCGACCTGATTTACTTTCGGCTAATTTGTAAATTCAAAGTAAGCGTGAGTTAAATAATGTTAAAGTTTGTGTGTTTTTTTGAAATATACTAGGAGCAAAAAAACTGGTGCACTTTTCATACTACTTTCTACGGAATGTGACTATATTTCTATGCTCCCGAGTATAGCAGATAATTTTAGGTTGGCCAAATGATGGGCTTACTGAAATGATGTATTTGTGATATAGTAAAACCTTTTAAAATATATCAAGTGGGTGTATAATATTTTTTGCAATCACATATTTTAGTTATTCACGCGCCTATATGTCCTGTGTGTAACTATTTATCCAGCAATTCATGAGTGTCGGTAGATTTTTGGTAACACACAGGAAACGTATAAAAGCTGAGCGTTACCCAAGGGTTGTCCAGATCAAAGCAAAACGCGGTATCGCTCGCCTCGTTGAGCATAGACTCCGCATATTATGCAGCTGACTGTCTTATTAGAAGTTAAGTTATTGATTAGATTGTAAGTGTTAATGAAAGAAAGTTTTTTTTTCTTTATTAATAGTCTACTCAAAATTGTGGTGATTAATTTAATTCAGGATTATTTCTATGAACAGAGTTTAATATCCTTTTCATATAAATATTAGTTACTGTTGCTACGGCTGAGCGAGTTGTAATTATTGTTTACTGTATTAAATTAACTTTTGTGCGTGTAGAAACGTTATGAAATTGATCAAATTGTTCTACATGCTCTCGATGTGTCGATGTTTAGTCGTTGCGTGCGCCATTCGGAAACAAAAGTAGCTGAGCCTTCGATTAGCTCGAAATTAATGCAGTGTGTAACAATCTTTTTGATCTCGACAGTTTAGCGGTTGGCTGTACGAGAGTAAGATGAAGCAACTTTTATGCAACAGCTAGATGTCGCTAGTGAGGACTGAGAGGCTGTGGAAAGGTCAAAGGTTCTTTAAAAAAAAACTGCAATTGCTCTTGCGTATGTTAATTATTTTAGGTATTAGTTAACACGATATTGACCAAAGAACGTTATAGACGTATGAGGTATTCTTTTTTTGCTAGCGACATCTATAGGTTCATTTGCTACTTATTTATTAGCCTTCCAATAATGTACGTTACACATAGGATTTTTTTTGTTTATTTTTATATGTTTTCCATTGTGTAACGTGCATTTTTGAGCAAAGAGTTCTAGATTAAATTATCGTCTCGGATAGCGTGGTAGATCATAGACTCTGTATTTATGTACTAGAAGTAAAACGAGGTAAGAGTGAAATTTAAACTTATTGCTTATTTCAATATTTAAATTGTTGTTTGACGTTCAAAGGATGTATATGGCACGAAATATTTCATATTAAATTAACGTATTTTGAATTTGTAAACGACACTGAAAATTAGAACACAGATTCTTTGTAAATTAATAAATTATCATTATCATTATCAGAAAAATCCAAAAAGTAAAGCTATGGCCGGGAATCCAACCCGGATCCTCGTCATTCCGTGACGCGTGCTATACCTCTACGCCACCCATAGTAGGTAACGTATTTTTATAAAAGTCAGATTGTTATAATTGTACTTCACACCATAGGACACATCATTATTTGATTTTAAAAACGTAGTTTTAATTATTTATATTTGAGGTGAATCATTTTCGTAATTAGTTAAATACAAGATAAAAGGATGACGAATTACTGACAAGAACGATAAAACAGACGGACACACACTTGTAATCCGAACATATAATAAAACATGTTTTTTAGGGTTCCGTACCCAAAGGGTAAAAACGGGACCCTATTACTAAGACTTCGCTGTCCGTCCGTCCGTCTGTCACCAGGCTGTATCTTAAGAACCGTAATAGCTAGACAGTTGAAATTTTCACAGATTGTGTATTTCTATTGCCGCTATAACAACAAATACTAAAAACAAAATAATAATAATAATTAAGGGGGCTCCCCTCCCATACAAAAAACGTGATATTTAGCCCTTTTTAATGGCTACCACTCGCTGAGCTAGATCTCAAGAACCGTAATAGCTAGACAGTTGAAACTTGCACAGATTATGTATGTTTATTGTGGCTACAACATATTCTAAAATCAAAATAATAATAATAATTAAGGAAGGGCTCCCATACAACAGAGTATTTCTGGTACGGAACCCTTCGTGCGCGAGTCCGACTCGCACTTGGCCGGTTTTTTTCATCTACCCTCTTTAAGAAATGCACTTGTGTTTTTGTTGAAGGTTGCTATTTATCTTACCATAATTACCAAACCGAGTTGTTTTATCAAGAAGATAGTGTACGGGGTTGTGAATAAGTTGGAACAGTGGTGGAAGTGTTATTTCGATAAACTTTTTTGTTGTTAAAGTTACATTCCAAATTATCTACATAACCTCTATCCCGGTTCTTTTGTACGTCGTAAATGGCCGTGTGTTAAGTGCGAGAATGATTTGCCTAGAATTGATGACAAGAATCCTAGAATAAATTGTAGAAGTGACAGGCTAATATGTGTGAAGTGTAGTGGGTTGCTTGCTACTGAGTCCAATCTCCCACTCTAAAATATTTGTGCCCTGATTGTGAGCTTGGAGTATGTCAGCTGCCGGCTCTGAGGATGGCGGTTGCAGAGCTGAAAGCCGAAGTTGAACTGTTGAAGTCACGCCAAGGTCAAAGTGTAAACATGGAATCCATCTTGGGGTAGTTAGCTTAAAGGAGGAAGCGTAGCGCAAATGTTATCATATGAAATGAAATGAAATGAGATTTATATTCGGCATTGATGAGTATCACTTGCAGTCTGGAGATGATGTGTGTGACAAAGTGGTACGAATTAATCATGATAAATCGCAGGTCCAACAGGTTTTGTCTGATGGCCCCAATATAGAAGTTCCTATTGCCACGATTCGTTTGGGGAAACCAAACGAGAGCGGCTCGCCTCGACCTCTTAAGGTTATTTTCTCGAACAAAAAGGCTGCCCTAATGGTTCTTAAAAACAGCGACATGCTTCCGAATAATATTGCTGCTAAAAATGACCTAACGCCACATCAGCGCGGCTACTTAAAAAAATTGCGCGATGATTTACAAATAAGAATCGATAACGGAGTACCCGATTTGACCATAAATATTTCTTGGTGTTTTTTATTTTAGTTATTCCATATTAATGTAACGTATTTGCCACTTTTAATGACAAAAAATATTTACATACACTATCAACTTTTTACAATTGAGGTTTTCACAGTACGTGTGCTTCATATAAATATTTTTAAATTTTAATGTGACAAACTTTAAAACGAATCTTCCATACAACCTTCCTTATTGCCACTTCTACCTCCATCTTAAATCAATAGCCTTAATTAAATCGTATAACCACCGCTATTTCATCAAGTCCAACTGACAAGAGGAAGCTGAGTCATGAGGAAGGACTACGAATTAGTACAAACATGTCGAGCATTACTCTGCTTTTATACGTTTATATTTATAAACTTTTAAGATTTAACAACATTTTTTTATTATAGTTTACCCAAAACGTTTAAAAATATTTTACCGCACTCTACCGAGAATCTTAAACCATTGTCAAGATTGAAACCTGTATGTTTTCTTAATATCTGAAATTCGGATTATCTGAGACGAGAATGCAGTTTTTATTATAGCATAAGAAAAGTTAAGATTTATTTTAGATACTTTACTTGTCAGTTATTTGTTAAAAAAAGGCCGTTTTGTAACTATTAAAACGGATGATGATTAAAAGCGGATTCCATTGTAGTCCATAAAATATGTTACAACGGATTGAAAATAGTTGAAATTCACAAGTGTCTAGACTGAATATTTACATAGATAAATCTATTTTTTAAAAGCATAATTATATTATATAAAAAGCAAAATTGTTTGCAAGTAATGAATTGAAATCACGAACATACATTGTGGTAATTATAATAATTGTTTTAGAAGCGTAGGTAGGTACTCCACAACTACTTACTCATTTACACTTTTAGAGCTCACCGCGCCGTATACATCCTACGGATGTTTTTATTGCATAGTTAAACAACTTTTGTATGTGGTGGTAAAATTATTTAAATTTATGTCGCGAACACCTCAAAGGTATTTGTTATTTGTAATTTATTAGGTCCGATACAAACAAGTAATCACGAGACATACTGTTCCTATGATAACTGATGTCTAATTTATATTAATTATAACTTTGTTTAGGTAAAATAATAAAAACGTTACACAGAGGACGAGTTTTAGAAATGAAAAAATCCTGTGTGTAACGTTTTTATTTCAAGTTGACTTATTTAGGCAAATTTTTGGTCAATGTAGCGCTCTTTTGGTGTGCAACGTGTGAGAATATGTGATTGTATACCTTGTTTTTCTATGATGGTGCAATATCTGTTACATAGTAACTTAAATAATTCTGTTGTACCACTACATATAAACGACGCCCGGGACGCTAGCACAACATAGTTCAAACTCACGACTGTGCAACCTAGCTATTCAAAGTCATCAATATGTATACTTTACAAAATCACATACCTTATTGTTATGACGGTAAGGTTGGTATACATATTTTTGCAACGTTGCGCGTATACATATTTTTGACCTTGTCTGTTGTGTTGTTTAATGACACGCACACTAACAGCGTGTGAGGTTACTACATATACAACCGAAAGATACAAATGAAATACTTTATTACTCTTATTTCAGTGCAATTTAAACGTATACAGCCTAGAAAAATTTAGTCACTAACGTCGAATGATTATATCGTAACACAGAGGAATTGGTACACCGGGCATTATACTGTGGAATTCGATTTTTGAATTTCATTTCGTGCCATTCCGCTCACACTAATAGTCATTAATTTGAGAATGAGAGAAACGGTATGATATGAACTTTGAAAATCAAATTTCGGAATATGTTTTTGTTTATGTTTTTGAGGATATACGTTGAAGTTGACTTATGGTCCTTTTTTTTAAAAGCAGTTCGGGGTTGTTCCATAATTGTTCATTGTCAAATCTTGTTTTTCATATAGATATTAATCTGACAAACGTATGTCTGCGCCCCGTTTTCGCGTTCTCTCGTACAATTCGGCCTCATCCAACTGCACGAAGTTTGTTACCATGTAGCATAATCGTCGCTATTAGCCGAGTGGATATTTATTTTATAGCAGTCTGAAAAGATCTCTTGTGAGTATTATGACATACTTACTGTGCTGAGTAGCTATTGTTCCTAAACTAATGTTATTTTACGGAGCGCAAATTTAAGTTTGCGGTCGACGACTGTTAGGTCAATCAACTATGAATTGTATTTTGTGAACTGCCGATCAAAATTAACGCGATATTTACATCATGCAAGTGTACCTAATTAATTATATGAAAATTCTTAGAGCTCCGTCTCAGTACCACATGTGTCACATGTGTATTTTATGACATGTGTATCAACCGATATAAAATTTTATCACGCTCTAAAAAAATAAACTTTTCCGACATTAAACTTTAACAAAACATAGTTGATATGCTTGCCGTGTCATATCTAGATAAATAGGCGTCTTATGTGAGAGAGTTAATATTAAACGGGCTGTACTACATTTAGAGACCTCGTGTTATTGACGTTTAAAATAGTCTGCTCATCTGGAACCCGCGTTCAGATTTGCAAAAAAAAAACAAGTTGCGTGGCATTGCGGCGTTGGATCGAAGATTTTTAATTCGATTTTCCAACGGCTTGGCAATGTAATGAAATTTCATATTTTTTCTTGCTTGTCTGAATTGAGCTTGGGCTGTTTGTTCATCAGAGGTAATCAGACAGTGGGAAAGAATAAGCGACCGATAAAATCGCTGCCCTTTTTCGTATTCTGCTTATTGTTCAATATAATTTTCGCACAGTTTTATTGGGCGTTAGGCTACGCCTCAAATTGCAATGAAATGATACCTTATAAATTGTTATTCCAAAATGGTTTTTGATTTACTTTTCTTAAATAAATTTTTGTTAACAATAAAATACATTTCAATGCAATTTTTCTTGTAACCGTCGATGCGACAGATGAGTAAAATAGGACAAAGTCTGGGATGTTAGCCATAAAATAAAATTATAAATTTAAATAATTCTAACAGCTTAGAAGACCGATGGCAACGTTATTTGCCGCATCTCGTTTGTCGCTAGTGTTTTAGTTAGTGATAAAATTAGTCGTGGCAAGTTACGCTACTGTTAACCGAGCACCTGACAGGACTGCTATCCGTATTTTTGGGTTAGCCAGTCGAACTCTGCTTAAATACGTGTTTTTACATTCAGTCTTAACAGAAAATTGTTCACTCAGTGCCATATATGGCACATTTAACGTTCCATATATGACACGCAACGATATTAATTTTGCCAATTAAAGTAAAACTTCAATGAACCATGTCACTGATAGTTAAAATGATTAGTATTAATCATTTTCAAAATCAAAACGAATTGTCATTTGAATTAAGTATTTTCGCAAATATATATATATATATCTGATATATAAATCGATTGATCGTCGTGGAATAAACGCGATTTATGTTATTTTATAAGTTTATTCACATTATTTGCACACTTGTGCTGTAGATAAATTAATCACTCCAATCAAATCACACTAAAAAAAATTACATCATTAAAAAAAACCAAAAAAAAAAAATGTATGGCATTATTTCCTTTGCCTTATGACTAGGTTTGATAATGAAGTTACTCAAAGGCTCGAATCCGCCCGTCGCTGAACGAAATATACATTATTTTATAAGCTATATTAATTTTATACGCTACGTCGTGTCATCACATGCACTACATTTATCAAACGCCAATGATGTGACTTTACACCAAACTAACTCCGAAATTCGAGTTTCGCAGTATGAAGCTAAGGCCGACGGGGTTTTAGTTTCGCCTAGTCGCGCGCGCGTTACTAGTGTTGCCGCTAGACCGTTCAATAGTCCGCTATCGAAAGTGTTTCAATGATTCACTGTTAAGTTCATTCGAAATATTATAAACGGGATATGAAAAGAGAGAGAGTGCACGCAGTCGACCGCAATTTCCTCAGTCTACCCGTGATCATGATGCATGCAACTGCGTCGATTTATCGGGAGCTCAATGGTAATCGCGGTTCATATCCCGTTTATAATGTTTCGATATACTATCGATAGTTGGCAAAGACAAGTTTGTAGGGAAAGAAGGCGATCGGATTTTTTTATACGAGATAATAAATATACCAGAAAATACATCTATAGTACTTCCAACCATTAATTTTGTCGATGACAGATCTATTTGATAGTTATAGTGTTGTAACCAAATAAGTGATCAGTAGATACGATATCGATCCAATTTCCAAAAATTCCCTGTCATTATGATTATTTCATTTCATTGTCGATTACCTATCTATACTTATATTATAAAGAGGAAAGATTTGTACGTTTGTAACATGAATAAACTAAAAACTACTGGACAAACAAAAATTATTTCACCATTAGAACGCTACATCATTATTGAGTAATATAGGCTATTTTTTATCCCGGGAAAAAAATTACAACGCGTACAAAATCGTGGGAACACATCTAGTTCAATATACACAATACCGATACAATATCGTTATTTCAATAATAACATCACTATGTGTATTGCCATAGAATGTAACTTTATTATTTATCGTACTTTAAAAAAAAATACTGCCTACCTATATGGACTCAATTCGTCTTAGATGAATATTATATGGGATCAAGGAACAAAATTAGGCAGTTGCCGTATTTTTCACACCTCGCATTTAACAGTTAATTTTTGAGTAACTAAACGCAGTTACATTCTACGGGAGCTGTCATCGAGAAAATAAATGGATGGAACTAATGAATACAAAATATTTACCTTGCTACTTCGCTACTTACGTGCAAGATAACCAAGCTTGTGCGAAATATGTACGTTTTGCATGCAAGCCCTCCCACCACTACTACCACACAAAAAGCACACAAATCCCACAAACTTAATTAATCCTAACACCACACAAACACTGACGCGCGTTTCGATCCCTCTACGGGATCATTCTCAAAGTTAGAGCACAACCGATGCACATGCGAAAATGATCCCGTAGAGGGATCGAAACGCGCGTCAGTGTTTGTGTGGTGTTAGGATTAATTAAGTTTGTGGGATTTGTGTGCGTTTTGTGTGGTAGTAGTGGTGGGAGGGCTTGCATGCAAAACGTACATATTTCGCACAAGCTTGGTTATCTTGCACGTAAGTAGCGGAGTAGCAAGGTAAATATTTTGTGTTCATTGAAATGGACCTCCGCAAAGTAACGCCTGATTCAATAAAATGGATGGAACTACTATAACAAAGCGCCCCGTTATACGCACACGTTAAGGTGTATTTGAAACCGGCCTCGCTTCCGTTCGTAGGACTCTTACAGCCTTATTCATAAAAAGTTAGAGGCTCGCTATAAGCTCGCTATAGGACCGATGCAAAAAAACATGATTCATAAACGTCAATTAGCGCTAATCAGTCCTTCAAGGGTCTGTTAAGTCTTCCGAAAGTTAGTGGACCGTAGACCCTCCTTTATCTCTCTGCTAACTCACAAAATGGCTGCCACAAATATGAACAGCTGATTTTGGCAAGAGCAAGACAGTTTTTTTTGTTTTAAGTTTGTATCCCCTTCGAGAAAGGTAAAGGAAACTAGATCCACACTGCCTCGTCTGTCGTGTTAATTCGCTGGTTTCCCGCTAATTCGCTGCCACTGCTGTCAATTTTTTTTTTAATTCACTAAAAGCCATTTATGGTCTATGATTTGTCAAGGTGACAACATAACGCGTCTAATCCATTCATCAACAGCTCATTAGTTAACAGACTGCTAGCAAGCGTTTATGAATCATACTTTTTAACAACTGTCAAATAAGCTTAATCAGTCTGTTAACTAATTAACTGATCAAACCTCAATTAAGGATTTTTTATGAATAAGGCTGTTAGTCCTTAACTGTCAGTTATGTATGATGACGTCTCTGTCTGTTTCGTAGTAATAAATAGAGACGGAATCATGGATAACTGTTAAGGAGTGGTAAGACAGGCCCTTAGACTATTTTGTTCTAAGTTGATAATAGGTTTATTTAAACTCATTCATACTTAAGTAATTGTATTTTCTAGGTGTTCGGACGCTAAGATCGAAGATCTAGTAGGAACCATGTCAACCGCCCATTTGGTACCTTTTCGCAATAAACTGCCAAGGCCTATTATGGAAAAAGAGCTGTTTTATTGTGTAACTAGCTTCTGCCCGCGACTTCGTCTTCGTAAACCTTCTTCAATCACTTTATCTATTAAAAAAACACCGCATCAAAATCCGTTGCGTAGTTAAGCATACGTAAGGACAGACAGACAGCGGAAAGCCACTTTGTTTTAAACGATTTAGTGATGGTTCGCCGGGGTGTCGAATGGTACTAATTTACGACGACTTGGGCCCTATTTCATAAAGCTACTAGTTACAATTTAGAAGCGGAAGTCTCTATCTAACACATAGGGTCAGAAAGAGACTTCCGCTTGTAAATTGTAACGTATAGCTTTATAAAATAGGGCCCGGTTGGGTTTGTTACTTCACTTTATAGATCGGAACGTTTTATAAATCAAATAACATCCTATTCTTAATATCAGGCAAGATATCCTCATTTCTATTTCGAAGATCAGTAAATAAACTAGCTTATAATTAAAAGAAAACGACCGACCTGTTTATAAGTTAAAGCCACACGCAACACACGTTATGGTTCAACTTGCGCGTAAAGAAATATTGTTCCGTCGACTTGTAGTTCAAACGACTTGATTTCGTCCAAAGAAGTCCGAACAGTGGAACCAAAATAATCATACATCACATTTTTAACCTAATTTAAGTTTTTTTTATCTCAAGTACGAGTGGATCACGAGGAATATCGTACATTGACCACTATGCGTCTCTCTCACAGACGTGGTGACGGCAAACAATCACACGCGAGCGACAGAGACGCATAATGACATGTCATTATGGCGTTGCCGCAAAATAGATAGTTTCCCTATCGAAAGTTTTAACGAAAATATCGCCGTATTGATCTCTTATTTAAAGCAATACTACTGATACTATAGTATCAATACTACTACTATACTATAGTATATACTATAGTATCAGTACTATTGATAGTTACTGAAATAAATGTAACAATCGACTGTCCTAACCTTACCGATAGTATCAATAGTTTACGTAGTATTGAAAAGCAATTGCATCGATACTAGCGATGCTATGGATTGTTTGTTCCACGTCAAAGATCTAATATCAAGACTGTCGATGGGATCTCGTCTGCTAAAAAAATTTCACGAATGCATCATTTCACAAACTCATCATTTGACAACCTTTAATATCTGATGAACCGTAAACTTTTTTAAAAATCGAAAACCTTTAGGCGTGGCTCACATTAGGTTAGGTTTGTTTTATAAGTTTTCCAAAAAGTCAATATTTTAGCAGAAAATAAAAGGTTGTCAAATGATGAGTTTGTGAAATGATGCATTTTGTGAAAAGTTCTTTAGCAAATGATGGTAAACCCTATCGATACTATATACAACTATCAATACTATTGTATTGGGTCAGACTATCGATAGTGTACTATAGCAGCGATACTGGCATTGTGTTCTGCGAACGTAACTCAGGCGTCATTAATATGAAACTCTCCCAAAATATTAATTTCAGTAGCTCATGGCTTTCTTAACAGTTAATGCTAGATTATTATAAATTAGTAATATGTATTTTTGGTAATTCGGAGCGATGTCTAAGGCTGGTGATACATCTATTTAAATTCTCTGTTTATATTCCATACGTTGAAGACATGTTCGGAAGTTAGTTAAAATGGAAGTTATTTTTATTCTCGTTCCCCGTACGTAACCAAGTTACAACAGACTTACGTAACCAGCGCTGCGCTGCGAGACGGGTAAAATTCACCACGATACCGGGTTTTTAAACGACGAAAAGAAACTGAGGAGGTTCTCAATTCACCGCGCACGCGCACGCTTTACAGTATGTAATTTAAATACGCATAATTCGACCTAGGTGTATAATAACTTATGAATACACTGTCAAAATTATTCGGTTACCTCGTGTTACAACGAATACAAGATAAAATTTTATTTTACAGGACCCTGTTTTGTATTAGATGTTGTTGGTTGCGTAGGTTGGTTACGTACGGGGAACAAGAGTTTATTTCATTTTAGTATAACGAATGGAGTATAGATGAAAAATAAAAATAAATTAAGGCTGTAAAATATATTAAGCTGAGAGATGCAACTCAATGCCGTTCTATAGGTATATTTTGTAAATAGATTTATTTTGTGATTAGTGTGGATATTTAAAGTGAAAATATGAATTGTTTTGAATAACTATTTGAAAAATTGGATAGTGACTATTTTAAAGTTTTGAAACAGACTGTGCCCGTATTTTAGTTTTCAATTTCACTTGTTTAGTAGTAGTGGGCCGTTGGCGCGGTCTACAATTAATTTATTATCTGCGTTAGCTGCTAACACAGAGTTAGTTAAGTCAATATGTGACCTTAGTCCCTTTAGTTTCCAGTGTGGTGTGATTGCTTCCCTTTCAGCCAAATATGGTTTTGTCGCCCTCTAAGACAGTCATATAGAACTGATTCTAATACCTATGCTTTCACAAATCGTGATTGTATTTGAAAAAGCTAATGGACTTGTTTGATCGCGAAAATGTAAAAGGTCAAGGTCAAAAATATGTATTAGTGCCAAGTTGCAAAAATATTTACTTATATATATAGCTTATCATCACGATAATAAGGTATGTAGGTATACATATTTTTACACTTCGGTGTATACATATTGGTGACCTTGACTGTACAGTCAGCCTAATTAAAATCTATAGAATCAACGTCGGAGTACTTTTACACTGACAGACACAAATTGACTGAATATAGATAAAATTACAAAGATAATCAATAGGCGGGGTATAGGAACCTGCAAAAATACGTTTATTTAATATGTTTGCGAGTAAAAATTATATGATGACTTCGAAATACAGCTTAGCCGATGTTTAAATACACCGATTAGCGAAGATAACTGGTAACTTCCCATACAAAGTTGTATGGAAAGTGACCCGTCATTTTTGCACGTCAGTATATTTTAACGCTATGGATTTTGTGTCGGGGTGCTTGACCATTGTGCACCTTGTTGCTTGGTTATAAGGTTCACTAATAGCCACTTAAAATTGTTTTGGTGAATTACTACGGTTGTAAAATAAATGGAATGCTATGCAACTGACGTAAAATACATGCGAACAAAGTCAAATCAAAAGTAAAACCCACAAATATGAATAACTAAAATTTCCGTCGCCCCAGGCCGTAAGTAGTTGTTTACCGGCCGCTACGCGAGCGGAAATTAAATAAAAAGTTCCATCGTCCGTTTTGATTTTCTTTACTGTCATAGCCCATAGTGGGTTGCTATCAAAATTTATTCACAATATAAATTAAACTATTAATAAAATATAATTGTAATAAATGTAATTAGATTATTTAAACGTATAAATCCGCCCGTGCGTTTTCAGTCACACCATTTTATTTTAAAATGCATTTATTTGTGTAAAAATGTAGTGTTAGCTTATTTATTTAAATACGCAAAAATAAATTAAATATGATAATACTATGTGTAAGGGTCGTGCAATCAGTATACTGTATACTATATTTTTTTATAGCAACTGCTATTATATTTGGTACTCATTCATGACTATCTCTTTTTGATTTTAACATCAGTAAGTTTACTTGCAAATTTTAAGATTATGTTCTAAAAAATATAAATTAGATGTTGCCCGCGGCTCCGTTCTTTTTCTAGCTTTTTTAAATAGATTATTGTTTCTTAAAAACTTTCCTATAGTAAAAACACAACAAAAAAGAATTAGCGAAATCGGTCCAGAGGTTGACGCTTGATACTTGACCAAGGGAAATAGGGATTCGTTTTAATTTATATACATAGAAAATATTAAAGTTTGTTGGTTTGTCTGTTTACGGATACACTATGACGCGAAGATTTGGTCAAATTTCACCTACTTCTAGTGGTCTCATTGACTTGGAAAAATTCGCGCTACTGTAGTCGCGGGCAAATACTACTGAACATAATATTTAGTACTTAAATATCAGTTGTTTTGTTCTATGCTTGTGATGTGCTCAATGTGCAATAATATACAAAAAACTCTGATAAAAAAAATCTAAGTTGGCAGGGTCACCGAATGGCGTCAATAGAAAATAATTTATTTTCGTCTTATCATTGTCAAGTTGACTTTGAAATTTCTTTTTATATGCAAATTTTGCACGACCCATATTGACTGTTATGTAAGTCACGAACGGGCTTCATAAACTTTAGTGCGAGTTCGTCGCAAGAGACTCCTTGAACACGCTCGCAGTAACAAAATCTATGTAAGACAAGAGTTGTCTATGTTAGCTGCAATTGGCTCTATCAAGATCAAAAATATGTATCGACGCAAAGTTCACAAAAATATCTATGTATATTTTTGAAGCTTTGTGTGTATTGGTGACTGACTGTGCGATGTAATTTTTTTTTGTTGTGTCCAATACATTCAAAAACAATACGGTGTGATTTCTGCTACCTTATTATCGTTTGTCTTAAGATCGTAATTCGTAGATAAAGATAGTATGCATTAACCATAATATTGGTTTCTTTGAGTGAATTGGACGCGACTAAAATCAAGTAAAAGCTATTTTAACTGTGATCATCCGAATACCTGTATCTACAATGCCATTATCTTATTTGTATTATAAGCGCCAACAAGTTGCAAATAAAGATAAGTAGCATATTGCATAAATATTGAATTATCAACCGTAATTCTTGTTGAGTCGATTTAAAATAGTATAACTTTTTAAACCTACTTAACAATGAATAAGGATGAAAATGCAACGTACTTTAAACCATTTTTGTTGAGCAGGTTGTCGCATACGAATACGAAGCAGATAATGGAATTGTATAGATACAACAGGTACTTGGATGAGCCGAGTTGAGAACGTTTCGTCTCTGAGACGTTACGGGAACGTGTTCGAGACGTTTTGTCGCTGAACTAAGACTAAAGGTACTGAAACAAATTGAACGAACTGGCGTCGGGTTGGCTCTTTTAGTTATATTTTTATAGAATTATATTGGGACGTCGGTCTCAATGGAATGTGAACGGTTGCATTTGTTTAAAAATGCATAGATTTCTTTTCATTTGATAAACATATTTAAAAAAAAAAACTATTGCGTACGCTAGAGTGCGCTTTTAACCATTGCGCACGCTAGATTGCGTTATTAACTATTGCGTACGCTAGAGTGCGTTATTAACTATTGCGTACGCTAGAGTGCGTTACTAACTATTGCGTACGCTAGAGTGCGTTATTAACTATTGCGCACGCTAGAATGCGCTATTAACTATAATTAATTTAAAAGTTGATAATGAATATATATATTTAAATGTAAAAGAACGTATATTAATATACTAAGTTTGTGATGTGATTTTGAACGAAGTCAGTACAAGTAATTTGAATTTTTCAAAAGAATCATGTAATCCTTGCTTTAGTCTTTGGGATGTGTTATGTTAGTTAAAACTAAGTAATTAGTGTATTTCTATAGTGGAGTTTGATTTGGGAAAATGGACCCTATACACTAGAGGTTAGCGTCCAGTTTGGGCCTCCAGGCGTAGTTAGGTTTGCATTTTCCTATGTTGCTTTTGTTGCATCGACAGATAGTTTTCATTCTTGAGGAAATAAAAGTTTTTATGATACATTTGTATTTTATTTTTTCCCTTCCACAAGTGAGCGAGCGTTTGCGAGAAAGTGTAACCCTTAATTAAAAAATTAAGAAATTTTAAGATCTCTCAATCAGAATCACGGGTACTATTCATTTTTGTAAAGAAATAGAGTGTTCGCAATTTTCTATCCAGTTTTTTTGTCACTTGTGATGTGACGGACAACTCATTCAAATATACAGGCAGTTTTTTACAACTTTCTATGGGAAACGACCCGCAGGCTTATTGTCTAACTCGCTCGCAATCGCCATCGAGTTCATTTTGACAGTTCTTGTATGAATGTGACAGCTAGCTGAGTTCCGATACCAATTGTCAGCCCATACATGAACTGTCAAAATGAAAACGATGACGATTGCGAGCGAGTTAGACAATAATCCTAAAGTCACTGTATACACTTTGCTCCCGAGATAGTAAGAAAAAATGTCAAAAAGTGAGAAATAAATAATAATAAAATAAGAGACATTTTGTAAAAACGTATTGTACCTGTGTGGTGAAAATTTCAACTGTCGTCCGTGCAGATGGTAAACGCCCATCAAGGGAATGGCCGAAGATTTTAGGAATCATATAGGCGATGCGGCTAGCAACCCTCCCTGTTATGATTCCCCATTCCACCTATACACCCACAATCATGCTAAGCGTGACCCTTAATTGTTACCCTAGGCTCTGCCTACCCTGTAAAGGATAAAGACGGGATTTATGTCTGTATTTTTTCTGATGTGACACATTCAAGTGTGATTTCCGTGTCCCAAAATGGCGCGAGATGATCCTTATACCCAAACCAATATACTAGATGTCAAAATAATATGGCGTTTTGACATTAGTATCCGAGAGTAAGATAGAGACGGAATCATAAATAACTGACACTTAAGTTAACTGGAACTTAACAGAGATTGGTGGAACAGGCCCTAAGTGTTATTCTCGGAATAAAAACTGAACATGAAACACTACCGTGACACACGAAAAATTTTTTTTTTTCATTTTTGTGGCAAACATTTAATGCCCGATTCTGACTAAAAACCCGGTCGTTAAATCAAACAAAGGTTAAAAGTACTAGTAAATAGTAAATATTTTACAATTGAAAGAAAGAAAGAAGACATTTATTCCCTTTTGAAAGACGCAGAAATAGAGCATACACACAATTGTACAAAAATGAAACATAAAACACGACACACATTGATTGCAGATACTTTTGTATATTTGCCAATTACACAAACTTATAAAGGTGGAAACACATTATTAACACGCGACGCGACCCAATGCAACGAATGTATGCGCATGGCGTCGCGTCGGATGTTCATAGTGTGGTTCTGGTCATAGAAAATAATACAATTTGATTCGACTCAACACGCGTCGCGTTGCATCGGGTCGCGTCGCGTGTTAATAATGTGTTTCCACCTTAACTCATGCAGGCCCCTCTTCTCCACTGGGCACTATGGGCACGTGCCCAGGGCCCCGCGATCGAATGGGGCCCCCTAGTTCCTGCCAGATTACCAAGTGATAACCGATATTTAGGTCATAGGGGCCCCATGATCCTAATGTGCCCAGGGCCTCAAATAGTTTAAAGACGGCCCTGAACTCATGTATAAAAGCCGAATAATGCTAATCCGTTTGAGTAATAAAAACTTTGGTCGAATCCAGCCTTAGCCACCTAACACTAACACTTCCTTGTATTGTACCTAATGGGGTTGAATCATAGCAGTGACTCACAAATACGCCACCGTTAACACCCTTCAGAACGCACCCCAGGTGAAAGAGGCGAAGTAGACGAAATAAAAACTTATTTTCATTTAACTAAGTCTCAGTTTGCATCGGCGAGGCTTCGACCCATATTTTCGAATTCTACTTTTATAGTATACCGTACCTCTTTCGGCAAAAACTCCCTTGCAGGATCACTGGTCCGTTCGTCTGTCAACACCTTTCACAGGCAGCCACCAAGCTGAAATTAATATCTGGGGCCCAACGCTGGGCATTAACTCGTTAATCCGTTAATCGTTAATTAACGAAGTTAACATTTTGATTAACGGATTAACTTTTAAGTTAACCTTTAAAAATGTTAACGGACACGTTAACTTCCGTTAATATGCAGAAGTCCGTTAATCGTTAATCCTATGCTTACTATTTACCGCATGGCACCGCGGCACGGCGCGAAAAACAGATTCAGACAAGTATGAAACGACAAGTGCCGGGCGGCGCGTGGCAGCGAGTAAAATAAAAACAAAACTGAACTAAAACTAGGTACATTTTGCCGGTGCGTGCGAGTGAGAAAACTGCGAAGAGATTTGTTTCGTTTGATCATTTCATTAGTTAGCGCGGAACCTAAACCAACAGGTTTTATAAGTTCACTAAAGCAACGATATAAAAATGCAATTTTACATATATTAACGGATTAACGATTAACGTTAACTTGCGTTAATTCTTCCGAAATGTAACGCTTTAACGTTTAACGAAGCTAACTTTTTTTGTAGCGGATTAACGATTAACGAAGTTAACTATTTGATTAACGGTGCCCAGCTATGCTGTGGCCTTACCAAACGTCTTAATGCGATTCAATTACGATTCAGTTTAGGTTCGCTCGCTGTCAGATCCATACTAAAAATGACAGCTAAAACCTGAACTGAGTCGGATTGAATCCAATTAAGACGTCATAGGCCCCCAGAACAGAAACTCTGGACGTTATCAACGGGGTAGTTATATTTATTACTTTGTTGTGTTATACCCTTACGAATAATATTATTTCCAGCACAATTGACACAATTTTAATTATTGTTAAGGAATAAATGACTAAAGACTAAAAATGCCTAAATTTGGCTGATGGTAAAGTCAAGGTCACCAATATGTATACACCGAAGTGTAGAAATATGTATACCTACATATCTTATTATCGTGTCGTGCGTGATGATAAGATTATTGTATACATATTTTTGCAACTTGGCACGAATACATATTTATAACCATAACTGTGCATGTTCCACAATTGTTACATAAATAGCAGGGCAGTAACAAATGTCTCTGCCCACCCCAAAGTCAAGATGTCATCATCAAATTGTGTTTATAAACAAGTAGATTAAATCTTATCTCTATCACGAAACCCCATACGACTAATTAGAACGATGACATCTGCTATAAACAAGGGTATGACGGGTAGTACTGTGACGACCCTAGCGCCACCTAGGTTGTTTACGCATGAACTACTACGACGCACGAGTAACTACCGCTGGTGACGTCCGCGTTCTACATCGCGCTACCGACGAATTGAAGAACGGATATTTCTGCAATAATCTAACAAATTCTAACTAATATAATATTATAAATGCGAAAGTATGGATGGATGGATTTTTGTTTGTTACTCAATCACGCCAGAACGGCCCAACCCCAACGAATCTGGATGAAATTCGGCACAAAGATAGAGAGAAGTCTGAAATAGCATTTAGGCTACTTTTTATCCCGGTAAATTCCCGAGGGATAGCGATACGAATTCTTTTCAGACGATGTCACGGGCAACAGCTAGTCAGACAATAAGTACCAGTAGAAGAAACAATTGACAAATGATTCGTTTTCCAAATGTTTCATATTTTATTCATTTTCTGAAAAGTGTTTCAATAGTTCTAAAAAAATTCTGAGTATAGTTAGGCATTCGGTTTAAAAAAAAACAGTATGCCATATGAAATAGTTGGGAAATAAATCATTAGCTAAGTGTCGTTTTTGAGAAAAGGCTGGACACCATATAGGGTACCTATGCCAAATAGAATCTTGTCAGTAAAAATATGCCAACTGTACAGTCAGTGTCATATAGTATGAAACATACAAGGCGACCAAAAAGTTCGACACACCATACTATTTGTACGGTGTACCGAACAGAACCGAACTAAATAGTTCAAATGGCCGACTTGGATGCTTCAGAATATACGACGCTGACTAACCACCATAGTGGCCATATTCTCTTTGGACTGTACTTTCCGCGTGCTTAATGCACGCTATACGCTTCAGTAGAGGCACTTAGAGGCGTCTCAACTTTGTATTTGACCGCAGCCTTACCAGGGGAGCTAATCTGGACTTGAAATCTTAAAATATTGTAGGCTAGAAACACCTGAAATAATATGGGGCTTAATGAACATGCGAATAGGCATTGTAGCTAGTTTATTTTGTAAACGAGAAGTCGCACAAAACAAAGGAAATCTAAATTTAAGTTACTTACTTCTGCGATAAAGAGCACATATTCAAATGATGGTTACTATTTAATACAGGACCTAAGATATAGTTATAGTTAGATTTATAACAATGAAAAAATTGCCATGTAGAATAATGTAAAGTAATATTAAAGTTAAGGCTCGTTGACAGTTCAGGGGCCTTACCATGACAACTTAATGCGATTCAATCCTGATTCAGTTTAGATTCGCTCGCTGTCAGATCCATATTAAAAATGACAGCGAAAACCTAAACTGAGTCTGAATTGAATTGCATTAAGACGTCATGATAAAGCCCCGGTTGTTTGAATAACCATGAACTCCTTTTATATTCCCGCGAACTTTACGATACACCGCGACATAGCTTACCTCAACCTCTCTGAGCTGTAGGCTTATTGTCTAACTCGCTCGCAATCGCCATCGTGTTCATTTTGACAGTTCATGTATGGGCTGACAATTGGCATCGGAATCAGCTAGCTGTCACATTCATACAAGAACTGTCAAAATGAACCCGATGGCGATTGCGAGCGAGTTAGACAATAAGCCTACTGGGGCCTTACCACGACGTCCTAATTCCGACTCAGTTCAAGTTTTAGCTGTCACTTTTAGTATGAATCTGACAGCGAGTGGACCTAAACTGAATCGCATTAAGACGTCATGGTAAGGCCCCAGCTACTAGACAATCTTGAGCGGCTCCAAAATATCTGCATTCGTTTCATATTTGGCCTACGTAAATATGACCATGTGTCTAGTTTTCGCGCTCAGCTTAAATGGTTGCCTATCCGTTTTCGCCGCAATGTTCACATCCTGTCGTTGGTTTTTAATGTCCTTTTCAATCCTCAGTCCCCTTCCTACCTTTCAGAGAGATTTAGCTACTTGGCCGCTGGTTCCCAGAACCGGTTGCGGTCGAGTGACAATCTTTCTCTCGCTTTTCCCGTCTCCAAATCAAAATTCTATTCCAACTCCTTCTCTGTACACGCTGTTCGGCTCTGGAATCGGTTGCCCGATGATATCAGGCAATCGCAGACTGTTGCTACCTACCCTGCGCTGTCTCTTGAAGGCGTATTGGCTTGATGAGTCCTCTCATATTAAATGAATGTGTTGAGTTTTGTAACTTATGTTGTGTAATATATTTTATTTATTATGTATATGTATTAGTTTATCGTATTTACCTGTTATGTATTATATCTTACATTAAGTATTTTAAATTTAGGCATTTAGGATTATTTTAGGTTTTGATCAGTTCTTTTACTTTTTCTGTGTGTCTACTGTCTACTCTTGCTTAATACCTATGTCCTGTCAATCGTTCAAAGGTTAACTGGAAGAGATCCCTTTTAGGGATAAGTTTGGCTTTGTGCATTTGTGTTTTCCTGTATACATCTTTTTCATGTGTTTTATGTACAATAAAGAGTTTTACATAACTACATACATACATACTTTTATTCTATGGTATGCAAACTACGCGATATAACGTCTACTCGTGTACAGTGTGTATTATGAACCGTTTTTCCGCCTCGACATGCCGACATTTTCCTTTTTTTTCCTTTATTAAATCCCCTTTAGATCGTTTTAACTCACAAAGCGAGAAACACTCCAAATCACAAGACCTACCTAATGGTAATTGCGAATGCATACAGCGAACTACCCCCAATTCCAAAACAACATAACAACCTACCCAAGTCACTCCAACGTAAAAGCTCACCTGTCCCCACAAGATTCAAAATCGAATGACACGTTTCTAGACTTGGTGCATTATAATTAAACAAGCAAATTATAATGAAAAGAGTTTTAATGAACTCCCGATATGCAGTCGGGGTTCGGGCTTTCACTAGACCAATTCGTGAAGACCTCCGTTTGACGCAATCATGCTTGAGAACATAGGCCTGTGACACTGGTCGTTATATCGATGTAAGTTTGAATTTTGAAAAAGGTTAAATTCAACTTTATTTCTATAGCGACTCGGTTGATGTTGGGATGGTGAGTCAGTTAACCTTTTGGGGTGTATTTTGTAAGCAGACACCCTCAAGTTTATGCGTGGACAGCGTAACGTGGATTAATATTAGGTTACAGTTTTGTTGCGATCTGTAAGGAGGCCTCAGCCTATCTTCATGAAGTATACGGGTCATTGAACTATGAGTACGGTTCATGTTAAGAGCCTATTACGTTTTGACACAAAAAGTCTCAATCTGTTTTGGACATTTAAGTAGATTAACGGCAACAAACTTTGAATATGTGAAAGGTGGTACCTACCGTAAAACAGGGTGCGAAAAGATTGCGGAGGTGAAGGGATAGAACTAATATTTTGTGTTTTCACTTGCTACCTACTTAAACTTTCTGGTTCAGCTACCTCTAAAAGTAGATTTTTATCGAGGTTAGAACTTAAATTTTGTACCTAACCACTCCGTTTTACGGTACTTTAGTAATAGATAGGTACACTTTTAACGGTCAGAAACTTACACCAGCTAGCTTATTACGTAACTCGCTCGTAATCGCCGTCGTGTTCATTTTGACAGTTCTTGTATGAATGTGAAAGCTAGCTGATTCCGATGCCAATTGTCAGCCCATACATGAACTGTCAAAATGAAGACGATGGTGATCGCGAGCGAGTTACGTAATAAGCCTGCAGCACGTTTAGCACGACAGCGCACAAGAGTCGCGTCGCGCGCAAGATAGATTGCCCTTCTTTTTCTTACTATTCGTTCTAGAAAGGGACGGGTAATCTATCTCGCGCGCGACGCGACTCTTGTGCGCGCTAGTCGGGCTGCTGATGCATTCTGGAAGAAAATTGCGACGCTATGTATGATTGCATATTTTACAAAAAAAAAGTCAGTCAAAAGTTTAAAAAAAAACAAAAATCAAAATATCTTTATTTTGCTTAAGATGTGGTTTATTTTGCAAATAGGCCGCTAAGGGCTCTTTTCAAGGAACAGTTCTGCTGGCGCATCCATGCTATTCTTTCGCTGGACACCTGGGCCGGCAGAGCTCACGTGCGAGCATTCTGTATACGACTCCCGGTGAAAACACTCGCTTTTGCTGGGCACCGGGAACTCAGGTAGGTCCTTCATTAAAATTTTACCTATTTTTCAAAATGCAATTTTAATTTAGGTACTTCATTTTATTCGGCCCTTTTTAATTGTGTTATGCGTAATTTTTATTAAGGTTTCAAAAAAGGTCGTTCACAAATATATTTAGTTACTTCTAACTGTGTTTTTTGTTTGTATCTTAGTACGATAATTGTTACAGGCTGTGAATCAATTCCAGTGTTTTTTTCCATTTGATGTTTAATTTTTCTCAATAATTTTAAGTTTTAAGATATACTCGTATTTTATTACTTTTTAATTTTTAATTTGAACTTTACTTGGATGTTAAATGGACAGAACACAAACCAGAAATGCGGATTACCATTAATTTAACCTAAGCAATTTTCTGTGGCCACTGCCGACTATAATTTTAAACATCCAAATTTTTTCGGTAATTGGAATAAGTCTTAATTTTGGATATGGGAGTTTTTTATGCAAAGCGATTGTTTTTTAAGACTTTTGTCTACTTAGTTTAATTTTAAAGCATTTTCCCATGCCCTGTCTTTAGTTTAGCTATACAAATAATAAGGCATTTACAATTTTTAACACCCACTTATCTATAAAATTTGCTCAATAATAAGTACTTTAAGTTCAAATAAAACACAAAGCCGGAGTTCTACGAAGAGTGGTCTTACCATGACGTCTTATACGAATCAATTCAGATTCAGTTTAGGTTCACTCGCTGTCAGATCCGTACTAAAAATTACAGATAAATTCAATTTGACGTTCATACGTGCAATTTTCAGCATAAAGGTGGCACGCGTCTCTCGTTCACATGCCACTTCTGTTTTCTTCTCTTTTTCCATGGGTTGGTCCGATTAAGGGTGCGACCAAACCGCCGCGTATACGCAGTGACGTGTCGTAAGCGTCACGTTTTCTCACCGTTTCTTCAAACATTTTGTTGCGATTCCGTAACGTCACCGTTTTTTAAGCGGCGGTGTGGTCGCACCCTAACTTGAAATTTGGTACACATTATGTAGGACGGATGACAATGCAAGTACCTACAGTCAGCAAAAAAAAAAGCTTGTATTGAAAACGAAATTTTAGACTAAAACTTATTTGTATCTATTAAAAAGTTATAATAGAAGCTGAGCATTTTCCTACTAATATTATAAATGCGAAAGTTTGTGAGGATTGATATGGTATTTTCATTCTTACCTGTCCTATTTGGTAAACAAAATTCTAACCTCAAAACGTCTCATTTTTGAACTATTTCATCGTAAATAAAGGAACTGGAGATAAAATATCAGCAAAATTATGTACAAAATATTACCTCAGGTTTATTTGATAACATAATACACCTTATTCTTTACAAAAATTTGCACATTGAGGTTAGAATTTTGTTTACCAAATAAGACAAGTAAGTATGAAAATACCATGGATGGATGTGAAGATGTGAGTGTGTATGTTTGTTCCTTCTTCACGCTGAAACGGCTTGACGGATTTGGATAAAATTTAGAAAGGAGATAGCTGATACCCTACATTAACACATAGGCTACTTTTTATCCCGGAAAATTGCATAGTTCCCGCGGGATAGCGATAAACCAGTTCTATGCAGACGAAGTCGCGGGCAGCAGCTAGTGATATATATATGTTGTTTTTTTCGTGTGTTTTAACCACAATACATACATATGACACTACCTACAGGCTCTTCTCTGTAAGAGCTTGTCACACATTCATACTCATTATACAAATCGATTCTCCCCTTTCCACTTCTAACCCTAAAAAAAAACACCCAAAAATTACAACACCGACTATTTCATTAAAAAAACGCTAAAACGTATCTCAATCACTAATAGCTCTATTCTATGACTCACTACTCAACTTCCTTTACACTTCGACCGTAACACGGGGGTATAAGACTTGTTTTCCAATAACAGCGGTGTATTTCCCAAGTTTATATAGGGTGCGTCGCGTGAATCGTGCATAGCACAATGCAGTTTCCCAAAGCCAACATAGCTTGACCCGCACACCCCTTCACGCCTTCTCTGATTCGATTGGAATTTGTTGAAAGCTAAAGTTGAATAGGGTCAACGTACGCTGGTTATGATCCGGGTACGTTTTCGTTTGGATGAATCATAGTTACACAAATGGGTCGTATACTTTAATCTATATCTATAAAAGAGGAATGTGAGGGACTGACTAACAGACAACGCACAGTCTAAACATACAGATAAATACATACTTGAAAAGCAGATATATTCCTTGAGTATCATAGAGGTGCAGTAAGAAGGGATTTTTGCGATTCCCTTGGGATAGGGAATAAATCTAACTAATATTATAAATGCGAAAGTTTGGATGGACGGATGGATGTTTCTTTGTTACTCAATCACGCCAAAACGGATCAACGAATCTGGATGAAATTCGGCACATAGATAGAGAAAAGTCTGGAATAGCACATAGGCTACTTTTTATCCCGGAAAATTCCCGCGGGATAGCGATAAATGAATTCTTTGCAGACGAAGTCGCAGGCAACAGCTAGTGGTATTTATAATGGTATTGAAGGTGGAGGCAAAGTAAACGATGTTGACTGCATCGAGCTTGACCAGGACTTTATACATCTCTACTATAGACCAATGTAATTTTAGGTATACGAACTTAATTTAGGGACCTTTTACATCCCTTTTATAAAATGTATTAATGAGTTAAGTAGAATTTAAGTACTATTGTAAATCTATTTTATTTTGAAAAAATTACTTTCTGCCAAGTTTCTTGCGGCGCATTCTTCTTGGCAACGATGGTTTTTCCGAATGCGCTGGTAGATTCAAAAAATGACATGTAAAAGAGCCCTTGGCGGCCTGTTTGCAAAATAAACTTTTGACTTTTGACTTTGACTTGGTTTAATAGGTAATCCTTGTTACACAAGACGCCATTTCACTTGCACGTAGCTTCTGCTTTCGTCTAGCGTCCTCACGATTCCGCCGCAGTTTCTTTTTTAATATTGCGATGTCCTGAATAGTTTAATGATATTATATTTATCATTTCAGAACCCACAATGCTTCGATACGGTGTCTTGTTTGGTGTTATTTTTATGCAACAAGTACTCTCCATGGAGACAGGTGACCATTTCATCATATATAATATACATCCAACATATACCTAACGTTTTCACACCTCTAATTCAGAAAAGTAAGCTTTGCTCCCCGTCGAGAGGGATCAAAGTGCAACTTTTCTGTTCAAGGCTTTTCTAAGTGTTTTTATTTTGCAAATGCAATTTTTTGAAGTTGATAATTGTAAAACCACGCCATTTTCTATGCTGGTAGGTAGCTCTTTGATTACTATATTTAGAATTATTTTTTCAAGTCTTTTAATGTTCGGTGTGAAAAGTTGTATCAGCCACTAGGGAGCAATAGTTATTTGTGTCACAAGGGAGCAAAATGATGTATTTACTGCGAGGGCGCTACATTGAGTCCAGAGCGTAATGAGGGATTCAAGTGTTAACGCCCAAGATGAAAATAATTTTGCCCCCGAGTGGCTCATACAATTTTTCACACCGAACATTAAAAAACTTGAAAAAGGAATTCTAAATATCTACCAGCTACCAGCATAGAAAATTGCGTGGTTTTACAATTATCAACGTCAAAAAATTGCATTTGCAAAAAAAACACTTAGATAAGCCTTGAACAGAAAATTTGCACTTTGATCCCTCTCGACAGGGAGCAAAGCTTACTTTTCTGAATGAGAGGTGTGAAAAATTATTTTCATCTTGGGCGTTAACACCCTCATTACTCTCTGGATTCTAGTAGTAGTAAGCGTCGTAAAGATTTTCCTGGTCAAGTAATGCGATGTCATGACGTTTGATGTGAAGAGATTCCATGGTAGGGAATTCAATTCCCTGACTGTACTTATGTTGTTCTTATGCCCTGGCACAGAGGTGGTGGTTCTCCGGGCGGTGCGTGGGCAGGACGCGAGGCTGCCCTGTGGCCAGGGTAAGGTGTTCCTGGACGGTCCAGATGCCTACGTGCTGTGGTTGAAGAACGACCGCGAGTTCCTCTACAGGTTTCCGAACGAGGAAACTGAGAGGCGGTAAGTACAGGCTTTTAGGTTTACCCTGCTAATATTATAAACTAGCTGTGCCTGCGACTTCGTCTGCAAAGAATTCGTTTATCGCTATCCCGCGGGAATTTTCCGGGACAAAAAGTAGCCTATGTGCTATTCCAGACTTTTCTCTATCTATTTGCCGAATTTCATCCAGATTCGTTGGGCCGTTCTGGCGTGATTGAGTAACAAACAAACATCCATCCATCCATACTTTCGCATTTACAATATTAGTTAAATGCGAAAGTTTGTGTCAATGTAAGTGAGTGAGTATGTTTGTTTCTTCTTCACGCTAAAATGACTGGACGGATTTGGGTCAAATTTGGACCTAATATTAAACAAAGACTACTTTTTATCCCGGAAAATTTCATAGTTCCCACGGGATAGCGATAAAACATGTGAAAGGTAGCTGCCTAGTATATACTATCAACATCAGTTCTTATGTCTCATTATACGCGGACGAAGTCGCGGGCAGAAGCTAGTACAATGAACTACTCATGTAGACACTGTTTTGTGGTATGCGGTGTAATGGATGGCGTTGATTCTACTACCCTGTATATATACAGAGTTTTTCTAAATTGTGGGTGGTGGGAATAAATAAGAAATATCCCGGACGAATTCTAAGAGACAAAAAACAATAGACCGTTTCTTGGTCCCAACAGGTCACTGACCTTGGACCAGGTGTTCGGTACTACGTGCGTCGCCGGCGCATGCCACGACGACACCTCGCTGCTGCTGAAACGCGTGAGTGACAGAGACGGGGGTGTGTATCGCTGTCGCGTGCACTACCAAGCTTCTCCGTCTGTCGACTACGTGATCGAGATCCGGTTGGTTGGTGAGTCGAAATCAATAGACATAACGTATAATATAATTGTTGTTTGTGTGTGTTCTTCTTCCGTGCTGGTCTGGGAGTAAAGTAAAAACATAGAATGTACCAGTTGCTTCTCTTCCCGCGCATTGTAAATGCCCATCGAGGGAATTGGCGCAAACCTTAGGCATCATAAGCGATGCGGATAGCAACCCATCACTAATTTGATTCCACTATTTTCTTTTTTTGTCTATTGGCTTAATGGTCCGATTGACTTGAAATTTGATGAATTTGACGGATGACAATGCAAGTAGGTACAGTCAGAAAAACACAGTCAGTAAAAAAATCTTGTATTAAAAATGGAATGGTCGTTATCTATAAATTCGTTTAATAAAAAACTCATGTGACAGCTGGTACAGATAGAAAAATTCGAAGGCTCACCTGCTATGGGTGGTGTAGGAGTTTGCACGCGTCACGGAATGATGAAGATCCGGCTAGGGATGGGTTATACTTGCTGAATCGCGTACCAGGGCTTAAAAGTACGTCCACCTTCTCATACCAGGTGCAGAAACCAGGTATCAAAATACTTTCAAAGTATTTTCTGTCCAACGTAACAAGTCGAATACTTGCTTCCTTGCAAGTTAAACCTTGTTGTTATACAGATAAGATTCAAAATATTTCAATCAAGACGTAAAATACTTTGAAAGTATTTTATATCGCGTATAAGCGCAACCTGAACCTTATGTGTATGAAGTAGTACTTACTTTGAAGGGACAGTATACTTGAATGGAAAAATACTTTCAAGTCTTGCAAGTATATCGGGTCGGTACCTGGTTGGTATACTTGCAAGGAAATACCTGGTATCAAAACCTGGTAACGTAAATACGCACCATCTCTAGATCCGTCTTCGATTCCCGGCCATAGGTTTATTCGGATTTTTCCATGTGTCCTAGTTTTCAGTATCAATTAGAAATTTGACTTTGTTGTGAGTAAAGTTTGTAATGCTAGCGATTACGTTCCAGATTCGCCTGGGATGCCCCGGATATACAACGACGCCGGTGAGCCGCTGAAGAGGGGCCACGTCCAGCACCTCAGTCTTGGAGGCAATCTGACGCTGACCTGCGTGGTGGAAGACGGTGAGGACTGGGTTATATACAGTGGCGTAACTATAGGGTGGCAGGGCTGGCAAAATGCCAGGGGCCTCCAGCTCTACGGGGCCCCGAACTGGCTTGGCCTTGAGCGCAGAAAGCTGATGCACTTCTTTATAGTGAGGATGGGCCCCTGATGAATTTGCCGCAGGCTCCTGACGTAGTTACGCCACTGGTGATGGAGTAAAGAAAAAACATAGACCAGTTTCTTTTCCCGTTCTGATGGTGAAAGCCCAGCGAAGGAATCGGCAAAAATATTAGCAATCATGTTATAGGCGATGCTAGCAACCCATCACTGTATTGATTTCCCTTTCCACCTATACGCCTATCATGCTAAGCGTGACCTTTGGGTATCACCTTAAGCCCTGTCTAGCCTCGTACCTATGTATGTATTATTTCCGATTTGACACATTCAAGTATGATTTCCATGTCCCACAATTTCCCGAAATGATACTCACCTAAACCAATATCTAGACTAAGGTTTTCTCTAACCAATACACGCTAAACGTGGCCTTTAGGTCTTGTTACCTTTAGCCTTTAGGCTTGTCTACCCTGTGAACCCCATCCCTGGGTCGTGGGTAGTGGTAGCAATAACGGCTGTTTTGCAATAATGAATAACAGTGTTGTGTTATTCTTAAATAGCTGTTATTGTAAACTGTATGTATGTATGTATGTATGTATGTAAACTCTTTATTGCACATAAAAATGTTGTCTGTTATCCTGTTATATTGCTGTTTTACAAAACGATAATGAACTTATTATTAAATAATTGTTATACTTATTTCGTCGCGATCGCAGCGTAATAAAAACGTACGGGAACAAAAGCAAAACAACGCTCTGTTACCTTGTTTGTTATTGTACTGACTGACAACAAACAGCAACAGCTTATAATGATACCAAAAGTCAGTTATTTGAATTGCGATTGCGATGCGAGCTCGCGTGTATAGCGCTATCTCTCGCACACACCTACTTGATTTGTTGCGCACTCGCCTGCGCTTCAATGCCAAGTGCGGCAACAGTGCGTGTATGACAACGTTGACAACAGACAACGAATAATGATAACAGGATAGTTAACGATTCAATAATGTGTTGTTCGTTGCGTGCAAATAATGCATTACGTTATCTGCTGTTGTAATAACGACCACCACTAGTCGTGGGGCGTCGCGGTGACGCTGAGTGCTCCCGTAACGCCTCACATTCGACCGAATAGGGAATCCGTGTGATTTTTAGTGCGTATGCCTGCCGACGCGGGAAAGCCCCGCATACCCCCGGTAACCCCATACCGGGCAGATGCATAAGGCGCATTTTCCACACCACAAAAAAACCGGCCAAGTGCGAGTCGGACTCGCGCACCGAGGGTTCCGTATAATTATCTATAAATATCTATAAACCAGTGTAAGCAGAGCCCTGCAAGCTTATTACGTAACTTGCTCGCAATCGCCATCGTCTTCATTTTGACAGTTCATGTATGGGCTGACAATTGGCATCGGAATCAGCTAGCTGTCACATTCATACATGAACTGTCAAAATGAACACGATGGCGATTGCGAGTGAGTTACGTAATAAGCGTGAAAATGTACGCAGTGTTGGGTCACTTTATATTGGTCACTGATATATACAGACATACATATATATTAACGGTTTTCGCAATTATTCCTTAATCTGTGCTATAGACCTATCTTCATACCAAATTTCAAGATTCTGCGTTCACGGGAAGTAACCTGTAGGTTTTGATTCCCTTGAGAGCTGCGGAAATTTGCGGCATAAACGACTGTATCTTTTGATTGCGTTGGCTCAGAAGTTTGATTTTTTCACAGCTCTAAGGGGCAGCGGACCTGAGTAATTGATATAAATTTCAGGTTGATACCTCCACGCGTTCCTGAGAAAAAGGGTCTTGACAGTAGGACGGACGGACGGACGGACTACAAAGTGATCCTATAAGGGTTCCGTTTTTTCCTTTTGAGGTACGGAACCCTAAAAAGACTCTGTCTACCCCGTAAGGGATAAAGAAGTGATTTACATAATGTACTTATTCCTCTTCAGATCAACCCGACACTCTAGTGTTCTGGCGTCGCAACGGCGCGGTGGTGGAGCGCGCGTACGCGGCGCACGGCTCGCTGCGCGCGAGTGTGCGCGTGCGCAACGCGACGCGCGCCGAGCTCGACGCGCACTACGAGTGTCTCGCGCAGAACGCTGACGTCACAGAGCCGCTTAGCGCTAGCGTGCTAGTCACTATGTACTGTGAGTACATCTGTATATAGGTATATATATAAAAACCGGGATTTTTCGTTTTACTGTTCGTAGAAAGCTGAAATTTAGCAAGTGGGTTCCTTGGGGAGTGTAGGGGAGCATTAAAAGAGCATTTCCTGAAATTCTTGCGGAAATGGTTGTAGAAAGCTAAAATTTCAAAATTAAAAGTTTGTATTGCGAGTAGGCCGCAAAGGGCTCTTTAACCGACTTAAAAAAAGGAAATACTTATTTTGAAATACTCCTGGTACACGTGAGTGAAGCCGCGGGCAAAAGCTAGTACTGTATATATTAATATGTATACCATTGACGTTGGTATTGTAGGGTGTTAGCGAAGGTCCAGCTGAGCTGCAGCCGCTCTGGAGACGCCTCAACCACGTAGGAGACGGTTCCCGCCTCCCAGAGTCTCTTCGCCGGGAGGCAGATCGGACCCGTTGAACGATAAATTGGGAGATGTTTTTTCTTAGAGTTGGGAAATTTTGAGTTATTTCGACTCAGGATAAATATACTATCGTTTCTCGTACATGAAAAAAGTGTCCCCAATTTTATATAGCAATTTTTGCTTTGTTACCTTCACAAACGTGGATGCAAAGTAACAAAATTGACAGTGGACACATTTTTTCAAGAACACCGTCTACTATTCGTCCAGCTAAACTACATCTATCTTTCATATAATTTTTTGTGTCAGTTTTATGATGACCCGTAGGTATAAATCGTTTCAAAAAAATGTCACAAATACTGAAAAAAATATAAGGGTCACCCTTTTGTTTACAAAAACGAAGTGCTGGTGATTCTGGTTCCGAAAAACCTTAAACTTCTTCATTTTGAAAATTTGTAAAATAAGCAGGAGTCTTACTATGAGGTCCTAATTCCGACTCAGTTCAAGTTTTAGCTGTCACTTTTAGTATGAATCTGACAGCGAGCGAACCTAAACTGAATCGCATTAAGACGTCACGGTAAGGCCCCAGTACACTTTTTTCGAAAACGCACGTATCATTTCTTTCTTCATGCACAATCCACCCAATGCTGAGTGTCTCTTCTCTCTTTATCATTTACCACTCGCTCATTTTGCTTATTGTCCCAGTGCCTCCTTTGAGTGTTGAGATCCGTCTGAACAATAACGTGGACTTCGAGGCGGGACAGCCGCGCGTGGTCGACTGCGTGGTGGTCGGCTGCGTCCCGCCCCCCTCCATCACCTGGCATTTGGGGGACACGCTGCTGCGGCCGAGCGTACACAAGGTACTATAGCCTGTACGCTCTCAATAAATAAATACACAGACGAGCAAAACTATCGGGTCACTTCCCATAGAAAGTTGTATGAAAAGTGACCAGTGTTTTTGCTCGTGAGTATAAAATAAATAAATATCTTGGGACAACTGACACCAATTGACCTAGTCTTAAACTAAGCAAAGATTGTACTATGGATACTAGACAACGGATAAACATACTTAAATAAATAAATACATACTTAAATACATATGAGACATCCAAGACTCGAGAACAAACATTCGTATTTTTCATACAAATATCTGCCACGATCGGGGATCGAACCCGAGACCTCAAGCTTCATAGTCAGATTCTCTAACCACTAGGCTATCCGGTCGTCAATCAGAGGGTCGTGGGTTCTAGTCTCGTGGTGTTTCAGAACTTGTTTGCGACTGTTTGCGATATCTTATTTGAAATGTATCATGAACAACGGTGAAGGAACATGCATATCTGCGAAGCAATTAAATAGTGTGTGCGAACCAATCTGCACTGGGGCTGTGTGGGAGCTAAAGCTATCCTTGCTTGTTTCTCTCTCTCTCTCTCTCTCTCTCTCTATCCCCCCTATAGCCATATCGTTGTAAGTGGAATCCTGTGCCTAGCAGGACGTATATAAGCTGGAGATTCGACGAAGATGGTAAATGTCCTCACTTGCTCGTTTGCCATGTCATAAAAAGTACTAGTAGTTTATTTCCTGGCAAAAAAAATTGACAACCGAATGTTCGTCAACAATCATTCAACCGTTAAAGATGTCACTTCAGCTAGCTTATTACGTAATTGACAACATTTCATATTTCTGAGCCTATAGTTTTAATGGTTCTCTGTATTTTGTTTGAAAAGATGAACATGCTGGAAGTTTAATTTTTTCGCTAGGGTTTGTATTTAATTTATAATTAATTTATTAATTTTTGCTTATTTTAAAAGGGCGTAACTCCGAAACTATCACAGAATAGACACTTATCCTTTTGTCTTTTCTGTATAGAAAAAAAACTGACGTCAATTTCAAATTGACAATGTCAGGCCTTATTCTCCGATATTCGATTTTCGATGTTCGCTTCGTGCTGTTCCGCTCATACTAATATAGTCATTAACTTGAGAGTGAGAGAGAAGGTATGCAACGAACTTCAAAAATAGAATCACAGAGTTGCCCCCCTTGTACTTTGAAGTTGTCAAATACAAAATTATGGTCGCTTACTTTTTCTCGTGAAAAAGGCAAAGGCATTTCACCTATCCTGTGGTAGAATTGGTAAAATTAAGACATGTTTTTAATTAATTTTTATTTTCTATAATAAGCAATATTAAAATTATATAAACATATTGCAGTGATCAAGAGGCAAAATGCTTTCGAACCATATATACATTTTCAGGTGTTATAAAAATGAAATGTTGTCAATTCGCTCGCATTCGCTATCGTGTTCATTTTGTCAGTTCTTATATTAATGTGACAGCTAGCTGATTCCGATGCCAATTGTCAGCCCATACATGAACTGTCAAAAAGAACGCGATGGGGATCCCGAGCGAGTTACGTAATAAACATGCTGATTCGAATTTCAAATGATCCGCCGCAGGAGCTCCATGATGGCAACTACACGGTGTCCTCGCTGACGCTAGCGCCGTCTCTGCGCGACGGCGGGCGCGAGCTCGCGTGCCGCGCGCACAACTCACACCTACCCGCCTCCGTGTTCCAGGACAAAGTCACTTTGAACGTCGGATGTGAGTGATTTATACAGATAGAATAATACATATAAACCTTCTTCTTGAATCACTCTATCTATTATTCAAACCGCATTAAAATCCGTTGCGTAGTTTTAAAGATATAAACATACATAGGGACAGACAAATAAACAGACAGCGGAAAAAGACTTTATTTTATACCATGTAGTGATGTCTTGAAATTAACTACTGTGCAATATTTCAGAAGGCGGTTGGGTTGTAGTTTGACTGAACATACCTGCCAAAGATATTTATTGTAAGGTTTGATTTAATAGTTGGCCCATTCACGACGTAGTGTTTGAGCATCGATCGAAATGTATGGAAACATTTGTCAATAATTGACCTAGATTTAAAAATAAGAGAAAAAAAGCGTAGTTATTTAATTTATTTTGAAACTCCCCATTCATCGTCCAACAGATCGTCCGATCTGCCTCTCGCCCGGCGAAGAGACGGTGGGAGCCGTCCAGCGGGAGGCGGAAACCGTCTCCTGCGTGGTTGAGGCGTCTCCAGAGCCGCTGCAGTTCAGCTGGACCTTCGCTGACTCACGCACCCTGTATACCAGTGTCAAGGTACATAACATAAGCGTCATCATCATCATCCGTGCTGGTCTGGGAGTAAAGAAAAAACATAGAATAAGCATAGAATGATCGTTTACGTTTACCCTATCAATCTATATACAAGAAAAAATGTGTCCCAAAATTTCCATTCCAGTTCGTCACTATTTTTTTTATATATTCGTAGGTAAGTATGTATGGAACGTGACGAGCAGGAAAAAAATTTCATAGTAAAATCTGGGACACATTTTTTCTTGTATGAGAATCGATAGAGCAAACGATTCTACTCAGAATCGTTTACTAAACCCAAGTTAAACCCAAAATATTTAAATTCTGGAAAAAATTAACATGTGGACTTTTTTGGAAAACGCTGCTTTCCAGTGACTCTCTAGCGAAAAGTAACAGTTACAGCGAGTCAATATTTTCCAGAAGCTACCAGGCCACCATAACCGCTACAGCTCGACTCTGACGTGGCTCCCGCGCGCTGGCGACACAGGCCCGCTTCTGTGCCGCGCGACTAACGCGTTCGGTGAACAGAAGCGGCCGTGCGCGTACGCAGTGGCCGCCGGGGGGGCGCCGCGCGCGCCGGAGTGCGTGCTGCTGCGGAGCTACCCTGACTCGCTGCGCGTGCAGTGCAAGAAGGGTAAGCTATTGTTTACTAAAGCGTAATTTTTCAGCCTCAAATCAGACAGATACGTGCTTTCAAGGATCTAGTTTTATCGCCTCACACTAACAAAATGTTAGTACTTAGTAGTGTGAGGTCATTTTATAATGATTATCTAGCTAGACAGAGACATAAAGCATGCTTTTCAGACCTGATTCGTATATACCAAATTTAACTACCTTTATACCAAATTTTTAATATTTAGGAGTTTTTTTTTTGAAGTGCATGTGGAACAAAGTAGTCTCTGCCTACCCCTGTGGGAAAGAGGCGTGACGATATGTATGTATGTATGTATGTTTTTAGAAGTGAAAGCTTTTTTAGCGGCGTTGAGCGTATTTTGAGATGTGTAAAAAATGTTAAACTCACGTCAGGCGTAAGTAAGTAAGTAAGTAATCTTTATTTGCAATTAAATACGGTAAGACGGAGGAAGAGTTTAAGTAGCAGTCGCGTTCGATTTTTGAAGTGTACGTTGATTGCGTTTGGCCTAGTGGTATAAGGTGTGGAGTAACAGTGTGTTCTCTCAGGTGCCCGCAGTTTAAATCTCGTGTATTTTTTTTCTTTTTTTCTTTTTGCGTGGGTGTGCGTGTGTGTAGTTTTCGCTTCTGCCGGCACTCCCGGAGTGCTACAGGGGCCTTACCATGACGTCCTAATTCCGACGCAGTTCAAGTTTTAGCTGTCACTTTTAGTATGAATCTGACAGCGAGAAAACCTAAACTGAAACGCATTAAGACGTCATGGTACGGCCCCAGGTCGCTTTTTTTCTTTTAATGCGCGGAACCCTAAAAGCGACCGGCTTTTTCTAGGATGGGATGGCGGCCGTCCCCAAACCGTCCACCTGACACTCCGCGACGAGGACGGTACAGTACTCCACAACGTGTCCGACGCCGCCGGCCACTTCCACCTGCAAAGCATCGGCGAGCGGAACCTGACTGCCGAGGTGTACGCAAGCAGCGCCAGAGGCCGGAGCCAAGAGGTCACGCTGCATTTGCAGACCACGAAGCCTTTGAGTGCACCAGGTATTATCATCTCTAGCTTATAAACGGTCTCTCTCTCGGAATGTTTTAGCAGGTAGGATTAGTATGTATGTATGTGTCAGTGGCGTGGCGTCAAGTATATCAGAAGGCAAGCCGAAGGGAACTTAACTAGCCATTTCCTCTAATTCTGCACAATAAATTGCACAACTGCCTTAAAATAGGCAAGCCGGTGGGAATCGAGTTCTATAGACGCCACGCCACTGGTATGTACGTAAACTCTTTATTGTGCAAAATAAACAAGACAACTACAATTGACAAACACTGAGATACATGCACAAAGGCGGACTTATCCCTTTGAAGGATCTCTTCCAGTCAACGGTTGAGTGGATGAAAGGAGTATTATATTATTTTGACTAAATAGCAATGTAATTGTTTTCAGGTTTTTATAATAGTGAAAAGTAAAGCTATGGCCGAATCGAACCCGGATCCCCATCATTCCGTCATTTCGAACAAAGAATCAACATGTAAAATTCTTGATTCATTTGACAGTATTCGTGGTCGGCTAATCTAACTTAATATTATAAATGCGAAAGTATGGATGGATGGATGGATAGATGAATGGATGGATGGATGTTTGTTTGTTACTCAATCACGCCAGAACGGCCCAACGGATCTGGATGAAATTCGGCACATAGATAGAGAAAAGTCTGGAATAGCACATAGGCTACTTTTTATCCCGGAAAATTGCGTAGTTCCCGCGGGATAGCGATAAACGAATTCTTTGCAGACGAAGTCGCTGGCAACAGCTAGTTTACGTACATAAATCACGTCTATCCATAACGGGGTAGACAGAGCCTAAGCTAATAAGACCTATACCATTTTCATTCTTACCTGTTCTATTTGGTAAACAAAATTCTAACCTCAAAACGTCTCATTTTTGTTATATTTTAACTATTTCATCGTAAATAAATTAACTGAAGATAAAATATCAGCAAAATTATGTACAAAATATTACCTCAGGTTTATTTGATAACATAATACACCTTATTCTTTACAAAAATTAGCATATTGAGGTTAGAATTTTGTTTACCAAATAGGACAAGTAAGAATGAAAATGGTATAAAGGCCACGTTTAGCATGATTGCGTATAGGTGGAAAAGGGCATCAAAATACTTATGGGTTGCTAGCATCGTGCAAACATGATCCTATCACTCATTCCCTCGATGGGCTTACCATCTGCGCGGGAAGAGAAGCAGTTGGTACATTTTATGTTTTTTATTTCTCCCAGACCAGCATGGAAGAATAAATGCAAAAAATTCTTGTTACATTTCACTACCCACTTACACGTAGCTTCTTTCACTTTCCTACTTCAGTGACGGAGGTAGCTGCATCGCGTTGGACGCGCTGGCTCGAGATCGCTGCGGGCGGCGTAGCGGTTGCAGCAGCCGTTGCTGCAACCGCTCTGTGCGTGCGCGCGGTGCGAGCGCGCCACGAGAACGTCGAACTAAACCCGGACTTAGTGCCGCGTTCCGACGGTGAGAATAAAATAGTCTTTTTTAACTTACATACCGTCACGCCTCTTTCCCACAGGGATAGGCAGATACTACTTTGATCCTGACATACCTCTTTCGATTCATCCACATTCATCAATCTCTTCATACATGCTCGTCGGTTTCGGGTACTCTGACCTGAACTTTTCCTGAAAACGTCCCCAATTTGATCACGGAACGTCCGTCTAGGGCCTAGACGGACGTACTAGACTCTAGGCCTTCCTCTCCAAACGCACCCATTCACACTCTCCATATAAATCTGTCTTTTTAATACCCGACGCAAATAGACCCTCACACGCGACCTCTCTGCTTCCCTTGACGCCTGCGAACACCCACACTCTCTTCCTGCCCTCTTCCCTCGGCCCACAAACGCTGTAGGAGACCGAGAGAGGTGTCTCCAGGCCCGCCGTGGGACCCTCTGTCAAACCACCAACTTCTAAATCCCGAATCCTTTCCGATTCCTTTTCTCGGCTCACAGGCGGCATAAAGACCTTGGAGTTGTGTCCCCGGCTTCGTCGTGGGCCTCTCCATAATTTCCCGTAACTTCACAAACTACACACTCCTTCCCCGGCTCGACGAAAAGTAAAATCAACGTTAAAACTTGCGTTCGACTATTCTTAATTCAAGCCGTATTTTTCAGGAACATTCCACCGAGAGCCCGACTTTGTGGGCGGCGAAAGAGTGCTCGGTACCACCAACATAACTGTCAACCAGCTGGCATCATGCCAAAACGTAAGATGGTCTTTATATCCTTCTACAAGCTACAAGCAAGCTTGCATCTTTATGCTACAAGCACCAGCGTCAAATACAACTATTGAAAACCACTTTTCAACGACTTCTATAGACCGCTTTAGCGCTTTACTGAGTCGGACAGTAGGATGACAGAGGAGACTGAGAGAGGTGCGGGCGGCAGGCGCACTACCCACCCGCACCGCTTTCGGTTCCCTTTGTCGTCCTACCCCGCGCCCCTGTACTGTAATGGAAACTATAGCCCAAGCACGACAAGAGATATGTCAATAATAGGCTGTTTTTTTGCAGCAATACTCATCATCGCCAGTACCCTCATGCCGTGTTCTGGTGGGATGTCCGCACCCGACGCAAGACTCCTGCCCTGCCACCCAGCACTCGTACTTCGTATAGAATATTGAGTCAGACGCTAAGCGGAGGTCCATTTGAATGATCGAAAAACATTGATTTACGATAAACAACTAGACTCCCAATCCCAAACAAAAGTGCCTCAAGAAACGTTCGAGCGGCGTTGTCTATGTATTGTGTGTGTCAACACATCACCTTACACAGATAACATTAACATATTCGTTCAAATTAACACCTTATTTCGTGGCAGTAATGTTTAATGTCAATTGCATACGATCGTGAGAATTAATAACACGACGCCACGCGCTGGAAACCTGTCTGTCTCTTGTTCTCAAGCGTTTGAGATTACGGTGCGAAAGAGACATGTACATTGTTATCGAAGCGCGGTCGAAACACGACTGAACCAAAACTCTGCACAATAGACGCGTCGTGCAGACTTTTGCTTCCGACAGTTTTTGAGCGTGATTGTGAGTCTAGTTGTTTATCGTAAGTCAATGGCTCCGGGGAATTAAAAAAAAAATCTCAGGTTCTAGAAATTTTAGGCGCTCCTTTCCTTGCACATCTTAATACCTACATTAAGGCCCACTTGCCAGTCCAGAGTTAAAAAATTAAATCGCCAACTCGGGGTTAGGTTTGACAGTTGCATAAATTTTGACACTACTTAGCCCCGGGTTAGGGTAAGTAACCCTGGTCCATGCAAGTGGCCCTAAGTGTTGGTACTGTGGTATTGGAATGAACCCAGTGGAAATGCCAATCAAAAATTAAAAAGAAGTATAATTATTTGACACTACGACGAGTGTCGAATGAATCAAGAATTTTACTTCTTGATTTTTTTATTATTTATTTTTACGGTTTTAGGGTGCGACCAAACCGCCGCGTATACGCAGTGACGTGTCGTATGCGTCACGTTTTCTCACCGTTTCTTCATACATTTTGTTGCGATTCCGTAACGTCACCGTTGTTTAAGCGGCGGTGTGGTCGCACCCTTACCCGATAGATTTTTTTCTAAACGACACTGAAAATTAGCACAAGGAATAATGAGGGACCGGGTTCGATTCCCGACCATAGCTTTAGTTTTCGGATTTTTCTATGTGTTCTAATTTTCAGTGTCTTTTAGAAAATGTATATTATTTTGATTAACATGCGATGCATGATTTGTTAAGTAAACCGCTACATTCTTATGGATGATCTGTAACTAGTCTAGTCATATCTATTATGAAAATGTATAAACACGTTAAACACACCTATAAATATGCACAAACATACACAGCACACATATACAGTAAAGCTATAAATAAAACATAATTATCGTCATAACTTTTAATAAAACACGTATCTCGAATATATACGTAAAATAAACCTTAAAGCTCTCTTAAACTCGTAATGTCCATATTAGAAACTGTATCATTTATCTACTTCGAAATAAGTATGTACGAGCTTTTTTTAAAAATGTGACATCATACTATTCACTAAAGTATAGACAGATCGAAATTGTGAACAATTGAATTTTTTTTTAGCTTCTTAGTATGATTAGGTATGAATTTAGGATACTCAAACAATGCAAAGTACTTACATGTACGCAAATGTATACATATATAATATGCAAGTAGCTTAACTGACCTCCAAACATATTTTTAATAATTGACGTCCTTAACTACACATGGTATCGACTTATGGATATTGGTACATTAATATCGATACCTTTAATCGATTTCCGATATTGCTAAGTATTTTATCATAATACCGATAAGTAGACAGAAAAAAATTGGCAAAATCTGGTTACCCATTTACAAATATTTACGAAGGTAGTTCACAATGTATATTTGTTTAGACTTTACATTATTTATATTTATTTAAGCCTATTAGACAATATTTACCGAAGTCTTATATATAACGCCGAGCTTAAAGAAGTGCCTGATAATTTTATAATAATGCGTTAGTCAACTACAAACTTTGCGTTTATTGATAAGGAAGACAAACGAGCAAGCGGGTCTCCTGATGGTAAGCGAGCACCACCACTAAACACCGCAACATTAGAGGATTGCAGATGCGTTGCCTAGAGGACTAATATGGGATACCTCTTGTGCCATAATTTGAGCGGCTGTCTTACTCTCTGCATATATAATACGGCAGCGCGAGCACGAGCACTGCTGCTTGGCAGCAGGATTAGCGATTAAGACGGTGGTTGTGCTCCTTGCACGAGGTCCTACCTCGTAATTAAAGCCTGATGAAGTCTAGTATTATGTATTCTAATTCATTGAATTAGGTGTTACGTGCGTAGGTGGTCGTTTTCCAAAAATAAATCCACATGTTCATTTTTTCAAGAATTTAAATATTTTAGGTTTTTCTTACTCAGAATCGTTTACCCTATCGATCCTTTACAAGAAAAAAAATGTGTCCCAAAATTTCCGTTCCAGTTCGTCACTTTTTTTAATATAGGTAGGTATGTAGTATGGAACGTGACGAACAGGAAAATAAATTCCATAGTAAAATCTGGGATACATTATTTCTTGTATGAGAATCGATGGGGTAAACGATTCTGAGTATAATTATAAACCCAAAATATTGAAATTCTCGTAAAAATTTACATAATGGACATATGGACTTTTTTTTTAGAAAACGCTCAGTTACTGCCGAACTATTCAACAACAAATATAACGGGTCACTTATCATACAACTTTCCAGGGCCGGATTTAAGGGAGGGCAACCGGGGCTACAGCCCCGGGGCCTCCACAAAAGAGGGGCCCCACAGAAGACTTAAAAAAAACAAGATCCGACTAGTAAACAGTATTAAACAAGTTGGACAGGAAATTAATTAATTTGGGGCCAGGGGCCTCCACTTCTTTGTTGCTCAGAGGCCTCCAGACCTCTAAATCCGGCACTGCAACTTTCTATAGGAAGTGACCCGTTATTTTTGCTCCTCAGTTCATTTTATTACTGTCCCACCGTAGAACTTACTCTCAGTAAACGTCACATGATTTTACAAGTTTTTATTTAACTTGTAATCCATGTAAGTAGGTATGTTTATCTTAGTGATGCGACTCGAATCACGTTTCACTCTAGTCACTTGAGTAGTTTTACAGTCACTCGGACTCGAGTGAAAAATAAGTTGACTCGGCTGTCCAGCGGCTCGAGTCAACTCGAGTCGCCTAAAAATTCACTCGGCCGGCGAGTGACTCGGACCACTCGAATTGACTCGGGCCACTCAAGTTGCCTGTACTGACTCGAGTGAGAAAATCAAGTTAAGACGATTTGGGCATAATATACTTCATCGGTGTCCTGTCAAAAATTGTTGGTTATGGTTAAAGTTATTGTTAAAGTAACTTCGTGCTACTGACGCTATGGTGACGTGATATTTTACAAGAGGACGGCCAGAAAAAATCGTGACTCGTATCACAAATTCACTCGAGTGACATTGGGCATATCATCAGTCGAGTGAAAAAATTTACACTTGAGTCGTGTCTTCACTCGAGTCCAACGTTCAATCGAGTCGTACCCGAGTGAGTCGGGTTTTTCGAGCAACTGACTCGAGTGAAAAAATTACACTCGAGTCCCATCACTAGTTTATCTCACCCTCGGCTAGTAGCAATTTGTCGCTCGCTACGCGATCGGAAATTTCCACTTCCTAGCCGTAACGTAACGTAAAATTGTGTATACACCTCGGGCGGTGATGAAGAAAGTCTAAGGTCCTTATAATCTAACAGTCTAGTCTACGAAGTCATATATTTTAGTCTAGTCAAACTAGGTAGGTTAGTAATGATTTAAAACGGGGCCGAAATACCGATATTTTTAAAGCATTGATATTTGGATTATACCTATGTAAATTGATAGGATTGTCGTTATATTGGTACCGATATGTAATTTCGGTAGGTACGTTCATATGGAAACCTTAAATTGATTTACCGATTTTAAGAACACCGTTTCTAATAGTTTTAGGGTGCGACCGAATCGCCGCGTATACGCAGTGACGTGCCGTATGCGTCACGTTTTCTCACCGTTTCTTCATACATTTTGTTGCGATTCCGTAACGTCACCGTTTTTTTAACGGCGGTGTGGTCGCACCTTTAAGCGGTATCGATGTTGTTATCGATAAAAAAAATACCGATATATTTTGAATATCAATATCATGAATGTAAATAAACTTTTATACATTGATTTTTTTTATTATTTATATTTAACCATTCCATAATGATGATAAGGTTTATTCTGGTAGTTGGATCTATAGCCCGACCGCTTATACTCGTATAAGTCCTCGCCCGCGCGGTTGCGGGGCGCGGGGTAGGGGAACACCCAAATACTCCGAAATATTTTATTCCGAATTTAGTAATTCCGATTTTTAAAACTCCGAATTTCATAATTCCTAAGAAATAAAATTCCGATTACTAAAAAACACGAAATTTATTTAACCGAATTTCAAAATTCCGATTGTATATTATTCCGATTTTTATAACTCCGAATAATGAAAAGCCCGAAGTGTCATTGGCCCGAAAAACAAAATTCCGATTATTAATTTTCCGATACTTCATTACTAATTCGGAAATTTGATATTCGGGATAATGAAATTCGTATTTTCAATAATCGGAATTTTGTTTATTAGGAATTGGATTAATTTAGGTTTAGGTGCGGCGGGGGTGGTCCTTGGGCCACCCCTCACCCGCGAACATGTTTGTTTTACTCCAATAATATTCGGAGTTTTGAAAATCGATGTTTTAATAATCGGGATTCGTATTTTTGATATTTTGGATTATTATTCATTCGGACTTCTTATTATTCAGTGTATTGAAATTCGGAATCTTGAAAATCGTGATTGTAAATGTTAGGCATTTTGAATTTTCGGATTTATAAAAATCGGAATAATGAAAATCGGAATACTTATAATTCGGAGTTTTAAAACCGTCGGAATTATAATAATCGTAATTATGAAATTCGTGATTCCGATAATCGGAATTTAGTTTTTCGTATTTATGTAGTGTACCCGCGGGGTAGACGACAAAGCCACCTCTCTCGGCCCCCGCGGTCGTCCCACCCCGCGCCCCGCAACCGCGCGGGCAAGGACTCAGTTAAGCGGTCGCTCTATATAGCATGGATTCAACATATTTTTAACCTTTCCAATATTTAGCTTCATATGAATGCATCTTGTATTTATTAACTTTTCAAGATTTTATTCGTTGATTTGTTAGTTTGCTAAATGACCTTTAAGCCATTTCACCCTGTAAATTTTTTTTTAATAAGGTGTTCTTTAAAATATAAATTTTCATACAAACTTTCATCCCCATTCAAGTGTAAATTTCCTAAACTTGTTTTGCTATGGGTCCATTTTATCTCTGTACCTTTGAAATTTGAAGACGCTTTGTTTTAAAAATCCGGCCAAGTGCGAGTCGGACTCGCGTACCGAAGGTTCCGTACAAATTCAGCAAGTTAATATTATGTATACATGTAGAGACCTAAATATTTGGTAGACGGACAGACGGACAATAAATTTTGAAGAAGCTCGAAAATAGATACTTCGTTTAGTTAGTCTTAGGAAAAATTACATTCATATAGCGACATCTATTAACATTATTTATAAATAGCGGAACTAATGCATCCATGTACAGTACAAAAATCTATACTTTAATGTTATACACTTATTACAGGGGCCTTACCATGACGTCCTAATTTCTTCTCAGTTAAAGTTTTAGCTGTCACTTTTAGTATGAATCTGACAGCGAGCGAACCTAAACTGAATCGCATTAAGACGTCATGGTAAGGCCCCAGTACCTATAGATTTTACTATACTGTAATAACATTAAAGTAGATTTTACCTACTACCAAAGACAAGAATGTACTTACATAAATCACGTATGTAGCCCTTACGGGGTAGATAGAGCCTAGTATAATTGGTTCTAATAATGCTGGTTTCCCTACTGCTTCTGAACCCATCTTAGAGTACCTACTTATGATTTGTGTGTAGATAAAGTAATGTATGCAACTGTACACAATTAGGCCTGCCTGCCTCCTGGGAACCATGCCCCACTCAAATGTCTTGGAAAGTATTTTTTATTTATAATTTTTATTACCTAGTCTTACTTTACAATATATTAATGTGTTTTGATTTATTATGAGAATTGGGCCTTAAAACACTACGCTTATTGCATAAAATACTATTTTTCAATTTTATATTAAGTTTGGGGGGATTCTTACTTGTTTTTTTTTATATGAATAGGAAGGCAAACGAGCAAATGGGTCACCTGATGGTAAGCGATCACCAATGCCCATAGACACCCGCAACCCCGGAGTGATCGCAGATTGTTTACAAAAGCGATAAAATAGATTGGAATGTATACTATACCGAAGTAGCAGCAGAGACGGACGAATGCGTGACGGTTGGTCCCGATGGACCTTTTTACGGAACCCTAGTTATCGAAACAATCGTCATTTCTATCGGAAAATAAGAAATAGAACAATGTGACATAATGCACAGGTTAGCTCACGCAGTATGTAGAACGCGCTAGAAAGTCGCAGGGCGCGAGATCGAGGCTTTGTCTCGGGAGCCGGCGCGTGCGCATGTGCGTGCGCGCGGGCGCGGAAGCGCTAGCGGAAGCGGGAGCGGGTACGGACAACTTAGGGACAATAAACAGATTTAAACTTTCATGAATAAACTTTTATTAAGTATTTTATTTAGAATACGTAATACGTATTCACGTGTTGCCTTACGGGGTAGACAGGGGCCGTGTTTAAATGTGGGCGTATTGGTGGAAATTGGAATCATGACCAATAGTGATGAGTTGCTTGCTAGCTGGGCGTTTTCAAAGTTGTTGGATCACTCGATGTTTCAGAATTAAAAATTTTACGTTGTTCCTACTCAGAATCGAGAGCTCTATTAATTCTAATAGGAGAAAAAAAATTGTCCCAAAATTTTGTATAGATAAAATATTTCCATTACGCTACCATCCATAAAAATTAATTGGGAGTGGTTGCGTAAGTGAATCGAAAAAAAACGGAACACTTTTTTTCACATATTAAAATGAATAGAGCTCTCAATTCTGAGTAGTAACAACGTAATTTTTTAAAATTCTGAAACATCGAGTGATCCAACAACTTTGTTTGAAAACGCCCAGCTGCGTCGCCTATAACATGATACCGATAATCGCCCATTCCCTCGATGGGCTTTTTCCAGCGCGGGAAGAAAAGCAACCTCTCAGACCAGCATGAAGTAGGTATGTACTGGGGCCTTACCATGACGTCTTAATGAGTTTCAGTTTAGGTCCGCTCGCTGTCAGATTCATACTAAAACTGACAGCTAAAGCTTGAACTGGAATTAGGACGTCATGGTAACTGGTAAATCTGAATCGATGTACTAATTAACTAATATGTAAAGTAAAGTAAAACCTACAGATACCGTTTTCCTAACTTCGACAAACTGCTACGTAACCCTAGAAAAGTGAGTGGCATTATGTTTGCACGATACTTTAAAAGCTTCATCTAAAGTCATTGTTTCCTAACAAAAGCTTTCCATTGCGAAACCTTAGACCGTCCGTTTATTAAACACATTGTTTTTCATTTTATTGTGTCCCAATCCCAACATGAACGTCACTGTACTTATTTCTAACTTAATAGAAAGGTTTCTCGGCTAGAGACCTTTGTAGTAACTACGAGGCCTTTGTAAGAGCCTTTTACGATGAATAAATAGTCTTTTCACTGTCGTCGCTTCTTGAACTTATTATATTACCCTTTTAAAAGTATTTAGTAACGTGATATTTTACTATATTTAGCTGAATACCCACTCACTCACTGACTGACATGTTGTTTTGAAGAACCCGTAAGAGGTGAGGTTTTTTTTTCTTTAATTTAAGCAGCTTGGTCGACAAAGGTTACGCCGCTCCATCAGTTATCCTAGAGATACAAATTAACTTTGTTTATAGGTTGTGTGCAAAGTTTATACATCCTATAGACGTTTGGCTTCGTCTGATGTCGGATTAGCCAACGCGGTGTTACAAGCACCTATGTCGTAGGTATAGCGGTGAGATCCAGTCCACACGCACTCCATTAACACATGGTAAACGTCTTCAACTACCCCACACTCGGTTCAGGGATTTCCCGATCAAAAATTTAAATTTTACTAGTTGTAATGTGTCCGGAGCGGAGTCTCCGACCAGTATCAATCGCGTTTGGGCGCAATTGCTTATCCATGGAGACTGTAAAGACTCTGGTTGTATTGTTTTATACCAATGCCCTTTTCTTGAGATCGTTGGTCAAAAAACTTTCCATAACCGTAAGCAGTGAATCCTAACCTTACCCAACACTGTATAGTATGGCAAAGAAAAGCTCATGTTAAATTTCAAATGAAATTTCGCACATAAATTCCGAAAAACTCAGAGGAGCGAACCCGGGATTCGAACACGCGACCCTCTACTTGAGAGGCACAGGTCAAACCACTAGGCCACCACGGCTTTTAAAACAAAGCGGTTCCTGAAAGTTTTCAATGATTCACGGTTAAGTTCATTCGAAATATTACAAACGGGATATGAACTGCGATTTCTTCAGTCTAGTGATCATGATGCAACTGCGTAGAAATATCGGGAACTCAATAAAGTTAATCGGCGGTTCATATCCCGTTTGTAATATTTCGAATGAAGGCGGTTCCTGGTTCCTGTATAGTACCTAATTTAAAATCACCAGGGTGTATACACAAGAGCATTTTGAGCAAATGCACTGAGGCAATCCAATAAAGGGTTGTAAATAGAGGCAATCCACTGCGCAACAACCACAATGCGATCATGTTTGACCAATGCCATTATTGGATTGGACAAAATATCAACACTATATCGATAATTGATAGCTTGACTTTATCGAACATCGCTACTCTAAATTGGTAACACAAATCACTGGATTGCGGTTTTGTTAATAAACAAATTACCAGTCAAGCGCGAGTCGGAATCCGTACCTACAAAATCAGCAAGTACCTAAAATAAAATCTAGTGTTAGCACAGCCAGGAGGTCATTTTATACTAGTTATTTACATAGACAGACACAGAAATATTCACACTCAAATCACGTCTTTTTCCTTCACGGGGTAGACAGAGCCTAATGTAACCGGACCTGGCCACGTTTAGCGAGACTGTGGGCATATAGGTGGAAAGTGGAAACAAAATAGTGATGGGTTAACCGCATCTCCTATAACATGATTCTTAAGATTTTTGGCCCATTCCCTCGATGGGTTTACCATCTGCGCGGGAAGAGAAGCAACTGGTACATTCTATGTTTTAACTTTGCTCCCAGACCAGCATGGAAATTAACTAAATAATCTTCATAATCTCCAAAATTCTAACCCCTTTATTCATAAACGCTCTATAGGCTACTGCTAACTTAGCAATCGTTTGTCCTTATCTGTCACTTTGACATTTACCTTTCACAGATAAGGACAAACGATTGCTAAGTTAGCAGAAGCCAGAGCGTTTATGAATAAGGAGGTAAAACTGGTTTAGCGCTGTACAGGATATCTGTTGAAAATTGTCGGGAATCATTGCCCTATTTTATAAAGCTAGTTACAATTTACAAGCGGAAGTCTCTATCTAACACAAAGGGCCAGAAAGAGACTGCCGCTTGTAAATTGTAACTCGTAGCTTTATAAAATAGGGTCCAGGCTAGTCCCAATATCCGCTGCGTCCCAACACTCAACCCATAGCCTTACTAGTGGGGGGGGAGTAAAATCTCGAACCGGCGGGCGACTGGCAGTACGCTCGCGACCGCGGTGGCCGACACACGCGGACACGATCTCGAGGAAGTTGGACCATGTTTTTGCACCCAGGTCAGTCATTTTAAAACTACCTTTTTCCACCCCTAGTTGACAACTGATGGATGTTTAAGTCGCGAAAGTGACTTATTGTATGCCCAAACTCTACTTCGGGACCGGTCAAGCGAGATAAACTCGAGTAGCGAACATGCGGTGCATTTTGTTTCCAAGTATTGGAAGTTTAGTTCTAATACTATTAGATACTGGGAGATACGTCTCGATTTCGCTAAATCTGGTTTGATGACGTTATGAAGTTGAACAAGATAACTTTGTCCTGCAAAAGGCACGATAGCATTGCAAGTTTAAAGCTTTTAAAGTACTTAGTAAACTTTAGAAATGTTATTGGGTTTAGCGTCCTACAGAAGTGTTTATCTTAGTCATTAGGTACTTTCTCATTGAGGAAACGACCGGATAGAGTGGAAAATGAAAATTAAGCTAAGAAATTGGCGATTACTGCACTCTTGGCGAAGGTCAAGCAGGTCACTAGAGTTGATCAAGCAGCTATTACGATCGATATAGATAGTTCAAAGATTCAAAGATTTAATTGTCCAACATAGGTAAATTACAAGGTGTAATACTTATATTCCTATTTGTATCACTATGTGGCGCCTTAATAGTTAAGTAGTTAATGTTGAGTCGTGTGGCATAGCGAATGAAAATCAATACATTTTATAAAAAGCAATAGTCACCAATTTTAATTCATTCAAGCCATCCAAATTCTAATTGCTTAAGTGGTTTCAATGTGTATAAAGGGGAAAACAATCGCGAAAACTTCGTGTTAGTAGTGTTCGTGGAAATAAATATTATTCAAAATTTAAAACTTTATTTTGCAAATAGGCCGCCAAAGGCTCTTTTACATATCGTCTTTTTAAACTACCAACGCATTCGGTAATACTATTGCCAAGAAAAATGCGCCGCAAGAAACTTGGCAGTAATTTTTTCAGAATAAAATAAATTTACAACACTACTTACTTAAATTCTACTTAACTTATAGAAGGGATGTACCAATAAGGTCCCCAAGTTAATCTAAAATGTATAAAGTCTCTACTGGTCAAAGCAAAACAAAATATGTGATAAGGAAGAAAAAAAAACTAATAAAAATAATTTAAATTCAGTGGAGGTGTAAAACGCCTACACCATCGAATAAATTAAATAAAATAATAATAATAAAAATTATGCAATAATTATGTGATTAATAACTGATGTGTTGCCATAATTTTGCAGCCCTTATTGCCAATTTGCCACTCTATCCGGTTTTTTCCTCTATGGACTTTCTTCAATATGTCGACTTGTTCGACTTGTCTCTAGTTACTGATGTAGAATAATTATGCAGAGGCTACATTTAATGTGAACTTAGAAGTGGCAAGCAGCAAACATTTCATTACTTATATGAATCCGCAGACATGTTTTCTTAATGGGAAAAATGTAAAGATGTAGAAATTGCTAGTAGTAGTTACAGAGGGCCGAGTGTTAACGAGGCCATCTAGAGATTCGACAAATCATGTTCGTGGTCAAGGCTTGTATACCTTAGTGCTTTTCTCAAACATGCAATGAAATAAATTAAAAACTTCCAAGAAATTAAACTTTTACAAACTAAAATTAAACTAGATACATAAAATAAAACAGTAAACTATGACAATAAACCTCAAATTAGAAAAATGACTTGAGTCCCATATCAGTTCTGTACACTAATAACTACAGGTTTTACTTAAGTTTTTCACCTATACAATAATCACGTTATTATAACTAACGGGGCAGACGCCCTTAAAATATCTGTAAACGAACTGTCCTTCGATTTTTAAATCTGAAAAAAAAAACCTCATATACGGACCGGAACTTTTCCTATTCACAAGTAAAAAGCCGCAACACGCATCGTAACCATTCCAATTTGAATCTTGAGCCGCGTGTTTAAAGTCTAAAATAAAAGGTTATGTTTTTGACATATCGCGTTTTGCGTGTTAAGTGTACGCGCAAGAGCATTTGCATAACCACTTGCCTTTTTCGTTGGATTCCTGAGCTAATAAGTAGTTTAAGAATGGCGGATACCTTGTTTACCTTAATAGCGGTTCTTTGTCTAGTCCAGGGGTAGCGAACCTTTTGTGGACATGCAATAAAAAAAACTTATTTGGCTGTCAGATGCCATCAAAAAAACTACTTAGATGAATCAAATTTTTCTGAGAAAAATGGTTACGTTTGAACAACCACGCCTGTTGACAAGCCCAGAACCTGTAGCGTTTGCCCGGGACTTCATCCGCACAGATGATGTTAGAGTGGCATGCCTACCTCATCCACTCAATGTCTTATATTACTTAATTCTTTATTTGCTATCCCGTCTTTTTGTCCCTAGTTAAGTCTTTATTTTTTTATCCCGTCTTTTTATTGTGCAAAAACAAATGTGGCAAATACTCAGCATTTGCTGTGGGTTAGAGGTCGCACTGGAGCCTCCAACTGACACAGCGCTGATTTTCAGTACACCCCCAAATTAATTCCCTTTCCCGTAAGAATTTCAAAAAATCCATTGTTGTCTGAACAACAAAGAGTGAGCGAATATACTTCGATTTTGGATGCTGGTCACATAAGATCCAAGACCATTTACTTCTGGTCACGTATATACATAAGTACATAATACATAAATTGGATAATTATAGGCGTGGTCGTTTTTTTTTGTGCCACCGGTTTGCCATCCCTGGTCTTGTTCGACTTAAATGGAGAGATCGGTTTAACGTAGGAAATTAAGTATAATAATGTCGATAGCATAAATCTTCTGTCATTCTATCTAATAATTGCACTTCGGTCTTTGGAAAGAGACAAATTGGCGTCACGTAAGTTAAAGCGAGACAACGCTTTACGAAGCCGAAATTAGCCAAGAAGACCGATGTGCAATTAACTTAATATGTATTATACATTTATAAGAGGAATTTACACTATAAGGTCCCCAAGTAAAATATCTTAAATCATAAAAGTCTTAGAGATGTTCGAGTCCCAACTCCCAACTAAGACGAGCGATTTTTCGAAAATCCATAATTTAAGCAGAATTTCTAGTTTTTAAAAATATAGAAGTCTCCATCACACAGAATGAGTTATTTCCAATATGTAAGGTAGAGCCATGCATGTGGCATTCGATCTCTCCACCATGCATATTAGCTTCACTTCGTAACTAATTAATAAACAAAAACATATAGGTACATTATTGTATAAGTAGGTACCAGTTTCATCTCAATTCACTTAATATTTAATTAGTTAATGCTACCATTATCCGGTACGAGATTAATCCGTTCAGATTGCATACTGTCAGGCAGAACAAAGGGTTGCCATCCATACAAAGCTGTATGACGATTGACCCTATATCATTGCCAAAGGGCATTGCATCAAAAGCCGATTATTAGCAATATTGGTACACTTGTCTAATGGAATATCGGAAACAATACATGGAATTGTGTAGCTTTGTAACTAATACATTATGTTGCCTTTTGTCCCGCGCTCGTTAAGCCTGCGGGGGCGGAATTGATGCATACCCTCGGTATACGTGCCGGCACGTAAGTCTAGCGATGACGAGTCACGTGGAGGGGATCTGCGCACCCACGGATACCGTATTTTATACTTCTGCGCATACAAGGTCAGATTAGACTTACGTGCCGGTACTTATACCTCTCTGCTTTTAGAGCTGGGGCCTTACCATGACGTCCTAATTCCGACTCAGTTCAAGTTTTAGCTGTCACTTTTACTATGAATCTGACAGCGAGCGAACCTAAACTGAATTGCATTAAGACGTCATGGTAAGGCCCCAGGGCATGAGTGCGTGAGAGCCAACATTTGGGGCGGCACACGTAAGCTTGCCTTCGGAATCCAAAAGAAATCCAATGAAATGCGCATTTCATAATTTTCATTGTTATTATTTTTTCTCTTCGACATTGGAGATATCTTCAATTAATCTAGAGGCGTTTTATACCTCCACTGAACTTAAATTATTTTTATTAGTTCTTTTTTCATTCTTTTCATAAATTTGGTTTCACTTTGACCAGTAGAGACTATATACATCTCTACTATAGATATAATACTGAAACAAATAACAAGGTTATCTAGCTGATAGCTTTCAAAAGTAAATAAGTAAATGCTTTATTGTACAAATATAAAGGATCAGACGCAAATCACAAAAAACATCAAATATATGCACAAAGGCGAACTTATCCCTATGAGGGATCTCTACCAGTTAACCTTTGGGTAGATGAGAGCATTAAACGAGGAACGGACAAGAATTGAGTTTAAAATTACAAATAGCGAAAGCCACAATAGAGCGTACATGTTTAAATACAATGAACTATTCATAAAATAAACTACTTATAACATCATTACACACTTGCATACCACTTGCATACATACAATAAGTGTACCTCCACATATAAGATCTCTAGAAAATTAGGTGCGAATATTTTCAGGGTATGTAATTAATAACATAAGAATCAATTTAAAACATAAATTATTTAAGTATTTTGTGGTATTTTTTTTGTTTCATACAAAAATAATAATTACCACTATCCGTCCAAAGATAATCATCCTTGCTTAAGATACTGTAATTAATTAAGTATGCTTTAAACTGACTAACAACGATGCTAATAATCGATCCTCAAAATATCATCTGATTTTCTAGCAGCCTGTAATACACAATAATTAAGAAGATGGCGTTAGCCACATCTTCCTCAAGCCCTATTATCACTTTTGATGTTACCTTTTACATGAGAAGACACATAAGGATGAATGAATGAACCGTAATAGGCGGACAATATTGACCTGTCATATTGTATCTTTAAGTTGTTTCTAAGCTTGGACAATTTTTACGAACTTTACACAACCGAATTCTACCCAAAGCACGAAGCTCTACAAAGTATCTTATAAAGCTTGGGAAGCAACATAAACAAAAGTAACTTATTTATACTTTACATTTCCGTACCACAGAGGGCAAACAACAGGAGCAAATAGAGTGGCAATAAGGGCAATCTTATTATGGCAACACAGTTTTTCCACTGACACCATACTAACACTTATTCTTCGCGACTGTGTTCCTTTTATTCCTACAAGAAGCGATGCCATTTAGGTAATTAGAATTTAGATTATTTACTTACTTTTAGTTTGTAGAAAAATTAATCGAGTTTCATTCACTTCGCTACACAACGGCTAAACATTAACGGTGTTTTTACAAAAAAGTTAAACAGACGTTGAACGCGTGTTTAAAAATTAATCCATTGATTTAAGGTTAATAATTATTTACGTTGCGACTCTAGACCTTTCACATATTTATCGCTTTCCCGCGGGTTTTTTTTTTATTTAAGAATCAGTCGTTTCAGCATGTAGAAGGAACAAACATACACACGCACATCTTCACAAATTTTCGCATTTATAATATTAGTAGGATGAATATAACATACGTACATTATTATATTGATTCCCCTTTCCACCCATACACAATCATGCTTAACGTGACCAGTAGGCTTATTGTCTAACTCGCTCGCAATCGCCATCGTATTCATTTTGACAGTTCTTGTATGAATGTGACAGCTAGCTGATTCCGATGCCAATTGTCAGCCCATACATGAACTGTCAAAACGAAGACGATGGTGATCGCGAGCGAGTTAGACAATAAGCCTACAGTTCTTGTTACCTTAGGCTCTGTCTTTCCCGTAATGTATGTGTGCGTAGTGATATGACATTTTCTCTCTATTAGGTTGTAAATGCGGGTGGTAGGGCCTTGTGCAAGGTACGTCCGGATAGCTACCACCATCTTACTCGCTAATCCTGCCGCTAAGGAGCAGTGCTTGGCATTTCATCTTAGCCCTCTAGGTTGGCAACGCATCTGCAATCCCTCCGGGGTTGCGGGTGTCTATGGGCAGTGGTGATCGCTTACCATCAGGTGACCCACTTGCTCGTTTGCCTTCCTATTCGCATAAAAAAAAAACAAAAAAAATTGTTTACTCTATGTTCCGTACATTTAAGTTGCCAGACAGCTTTATTCGGTTGCGTAGACACCAGACTTACGAAAGTAAAGTTAAAGGCTTTTCCTTTCAACTTGGCAACAACAACAACGAAGGTGTTTTCTGAGAAATTGAGGTTCAATATTTAAGCGATAAATATCAAGGAGCTTATTTATCTTGCGTAGGCGATAGACTCGCTATTGTTAAGGGTCAATTAGACCTTTCTAAGAAAACATCCTTTTACAAAATAACTTGCAATCTACGCAGGTTATTGGACTAATATCTCACACGTTCGTGATGATATTTCAAATAAGCCCAATATTCCATTCTTTGCCGATCACCTAATACGTTGCCCTAAGCATGACGAATGAGATATAATATACCTCATTTAATTTAGAATGAGAAACCACAATAACATATCATAATATTGCGTCTGGTCAACTATTTCTTACCTATTAAATAGTACAGTACAATAGTCTGGGAGCCGCAAAATAAAATTGTTTTAAGTTTTAATGCCACTTTATTTGCGCGTCGTCAATTGTTACTCTAGTACAAATTGTAAAGAGATTACAGTTCACGAGCAGCAATATCTGTTGTTGTGGTTTCTCATTCTAAATTAAATGAAGTATAACGTGACATAGCAGTCTGCAAGTTACAGAAACATTCTCAAAATAGCAAGAATATTTACGAGAATCTGGTAAGTTCTCATACCGAAAGTTTCCAATGGGAATAAAAAAAACTTCGCACTAATGTTATTTTAATAGGATTTTCATTAGATAATAAGTCCAAACAAGAAATAATGATACCTATCCTGTGGGTGGGTGGACACTTAGCATGTTCCAATAAAAATGTTTTGTATATAAATATAAAATGAATCCTTAATTCCCTCACGGCATCACGCGCCAACGGCTGGATCTGTTTCGCTAATTAAGTATTTTTTTGTGTTCGTTATTTGTCAGGAGGGCTAGTAATTAATAAATTTAATTTTCTGAGAAAATTCCACTAGAAAATTTGGCAAAATTGACCACTCGACCTTTCTACTTTGTGCCATAAGTAGATTTCAAAAAAGTTACCAAATATGGCCGAATGTCCACACTTTTAGATCTATGTAGGTACATGGTTATTGGTTATTTGACGCCCGCTAGGGAATAATAGGAGTGACTTATTTGCTCTAATTTTAACCTTCATAATAATATAATGCACTGTGCAAAAGTGATCAATATTTGAGTTATTTAAAAAATATATTTAAAAAGAAATAATAATTTAAATCTAATTTTTACTTTTGATTTATAAAAATGATTGTAAACACTGGTTTATTGGGTATTTATTTATCTGTATTAAGAAGGTGCATCCTTGCTGAGCTCGCAACGTCGCATTTTTGGTGTTTTTTTTGCGATTATTTCACAGAAATTGAATGAAAGTATCAAATATCTGTCTGTAGTGCACTTCGTTTTTAGTGTTATAATGTGTCCAATGCAATGTTTAATGGTGATGGACTTTTATTTTCGTATTAAAGGGATAAAATACTATATCTCGTTTAATAAGAAAATAATAGTCCATCACGATCAATTATTGCATTAGATACATTAATACACTAAAAACGAAGTGCACTACAGACGGATATTTGATACTTTCATTCAATTTCTGTGAAATAATCGCAAAAAATCACCAAAAATGCGACGTTGCGAGCTCAGCACGGATGCACCCTCTTAAAACAACAACTATCGGTCCAAATCTAAAAACGCGAGACAAATTATTAGCCCCTTTAAAAAAACGGACAACTTGTTTTACAATGATTTTTAGGAAATTACTCATTAAAAATAAATAAGGTAACTTCAATTGACTTTCTACTTTAAGTAAAAGTTACGAACGATAAAATAAAAAAATAGTATCGAGTGTTTAATCATGTGTTGTGCTACCTTCATACCTCAAATTTGTAGTAGGTATTATTAAACTTGATTTGACTCGAAAATAGGTATAACAAATTTTGACATGAGTGTAGACAGTCTCAAGGGAGTATCAGGCGAGTGCAGAGATAACCAAGACATCCGCGTCATAGCACTTTGTGACATGCGAGTTCCAGTCCCCGAGGAGGCACCACATTCCCGGATTTACGAGGACATTTACTGGATTCACACTGTATACAAAATGTCTCTGAATTATTCTAGAATATTCCAGCAGGTGGTGGACTTATTGAACTCTTGATATACATCATTTTAATTCGCTGTTGTTTTGTTGAGTTTGTGGAACCATAGGCACTAAAGTAGCTGTCAATTGAAATTGCGAAGAATGTAAATAAACCATTTAATAAAATATCCATATTCTACCACTTGTTTATTGTTTTAATGGTTCAGGATAATGTTGTGGTAAGTGTTGATTAAATAACACACGGATTTAGCAGTGTTTGATGAGGGAAAATGGAAATTGAAGACATTTTAAATGCCAGGTTTGTTTACATTGTTTGCAATTTCAATTGACAACATTTCATTTTTATAACACCTGAAAATGTATATATGGTTCGAAAGCATTTTGCCTCCTGATCACTGCAATATGTTTATATAATTTTAATATCGCTTATTATAAAAAATAAAAATTAATTAAAAATATGTCCTAATTTTACCAAAGCTACCACAGGATAGGTGAAACACCTTTGCCTTTTTCACGAGAAAAAATAAGCGACCATAATTTTGGATATGACAACTTCAAAGTACAAGGGGGGCAACTCTGAAATTCTATTTTTGAAGTTCGTTGAATACCTTCTCTCTCACTCTCAAGTTAATGACTATATTAGTATGAGCGGAACAGCACGAAGCGAACCTCGAAAATCGAATATCGGAGAATAAGGCCGGACATTGACAATTTGAAATTGACGTCAGATTTTTTTCTATACAGAAAAGACAAAAGGATAAGTGTCTATTCTGTGATAGTATCGGAGTTACGCCCTTTTAGAATAAGCAAAAATTAATAAATTAATTATAAATTAAATACAAACCCTAGCGAAAAAATTAAACTGTCAGCATGTTCATCTTTTCAAACAGAATACAGAGAACCATTAAAATTATAGGCTCAGAAATATGAAATGTTGTCAATTGACTGTCAGTTTATCTAAATATGATTGAAAGATGCGAATACTTTTTGTTTACTTTTTCGCGAGTTTACACATACCACATCACGGGACCTCTCTGTAAAACAGCGCGAGCGCTCGAGCCCAGCACACGCTAAGATTGGTACCCTTGCTAAATTTGTGTACTTACTGTTACTCTTATGTTATTTTTGTTTCTTTATGTACCCAGTATCTGGCAATAAAGCATATTCTCGCTGGATAAAAAGGCACTGTCTACCCTGTAAGATGAAGACGTTTTAAGTTTCCTCCAGTCAACCTAGCGACATCTGCGGGCAAAAACGTGACAGTTGTGAAATTGAGCGCCGCTCTAGATACATCCGTAGATGTGAGCGGGACATCCGGATGCGTGGTCCAGGGCATAAGCTGAAGCGCGAGCGGTTCAAACGCCTGTTTAGAGGCCGCACGCGGTTGTTTATAGGCTAGACTAGAGCATAAATTTACAAAACAACACATTGGCTACTTTATCGATAGTTGCTGGTACATTTAACATAATGGATCAGTCAATTAATTTCTTCCATTACCGTAAGTGACGAACAGTATTATATATTTTTTTATTATATTTTTTTACATGAATTAAATCAAAAGCAATGTTCATCGATGATCTGTCGACCTAAGATTTTCATTGCAGGATACCGTTATAAGACTCGTGGCTCTATTAACCAAAGCATTATAAATCACAATGTCGCTTGACAGATTTGTCTCAATGGTATACGTTGAGGGTAGAAAGAGTCAATGTCAATGCGAAAACCGGTTCGTTTTTAAAATTAAATAACGTTAAAAATGTATTAAGCAGAACTTTTAGCGCAGATTTTCGAATAAATATGAATAGAAAAAATGGCAGCGCCATTATTATAGATATAGACACATAATGGCAACAGTGTTATAGGATTTAAAAACCGGCACTAAAGCCCCGGATTTACTCTTAGCTTTGGCAGACGACACGCAAATATTTGGCGAAAGAGCGTTACAGTCTCCGCTACAGTCTCCGCTCCCGCGACCGCATCTGCCTCGCACCGCTCATTGGAGAGCTGCACATGTGTGTCAGGTGACTCACTGCCGCAAACAATCAAAGTTGTAAACAATCCGGTTAGCCATTTATTTTTTCCACGTCTCAAGACCGTTTACTTTCGCAACTTTGCCTTACTCCTGCCGATTACAATAATTACAAGTCGTATGTAATCATGACAGCTGTCCTTTCTTTATCCTGCTTAGCAATGCACCAAAAACATGTTATCTCCTCCTGTAGGCTTATTGTCTAACTCGCTCGCAATCGCCATCGTGTTTATTTTGACAATTCATGTATGGGCTGACAATTGGCATCGGAATCAACTAGCTGTCACATTCATACAAGAACCGTCAAAATGAACACGATGGCGATTGCGAGCGAGTTGGACAATAAGCCTACTGGTGCCTCTTCATTACTGGAGGTTGGCCGTTATATCACTTAAATGAGGCGCAGGGGCGCGGGGTAGGACGACGAAGGGGAACGAGAGAGGTGCGGGCGGGTAGTGCGATCCTGCATCACGATGAGTTTGTTACCAAAGTTGCGAAATTTTCAAATGGAAACGTGTATCCCTGGCTTAATGCAGACAGCTCGAGTCCTGGGGAAGGACAGAGGATAGTTTTTATCCCGGAAAATTGCACCCGCGGGATAACGGGCTAATGAATTCTGCGCAGACGGAGTCGCAGCAGCTGGTATAGACCGACCACTTAAATGAGTCGTTCCCCGCGCGACCCAGGGGCGCGGGGAGGGAAAGGAGACCGAGGGAGGTGCGGGCGGCAGGCGTACTACCCACCCGCACCGAGAGGTTCCCGCTGTCCACCGGAAGCGAACGGCTTGTAAATTAAAAAAAAACTTTAAGGCGCTGTCAACAGCAAATGACCTGGAGCAGCGCCACTCTTCACACATACGGTTCACGTGCCTGTTAGTGAAAGAGAAGAAACTATTCCGGCAGCTTGGCGCGCGTCTAAAATCTTGCAAATAAGACACAAATCATAAGAAATAAACAAAAGTATGGATTATTTGTGAAATATGACTCGTTAGCCGTTTAGGTATGAATATGTTGACTTTATGTTTTTAATTGCAGACCCATACGTCGAAAAAATAAAGACATAGAACCGTTTAATGATGATTTTAAGACCAATCTTTGCAATTATTTTCTATCGAGCCGATTTTGTTCAATTATGTATCGAGCCCGTGTAGCGTGTTAGAAATATGATGAAAATTAACATTATATTTATTATGTATTTTTTTTTGGGTGCAGTTTTTCTTAAAAAAGTGTTTAAATAACATCAATTTCAACAAAATTAGGTGTTGTCAGCCTCTTAATGCCTCTCGCGTCACGAAACAACAGCATTTCTTTAAAACGGAGAAGGCAATTACAGGCGATACCAGTCAGTTACCGCATCACCCCACACTTAGATCGCAGATCGATGGCATTATTTCATTAACTGTACAATATTGCAAAAGGCCATGACGTAATTGGTTTAAAGCCAATGCGGATCTTATGACTGAGCATTGAAGTTTACTTTTGTGGTCATAATAATTAGGGTAGGAGAAACTATAATTCGGATTGTAAAATTATTTTTAGGTTTTTTCAATGATTTGTCGGCTGTGGTTATGGGGTCAACGACCCGATAAACTATAGTCCATTCCAGTCCATTATAACGCTTTTGTAAACAAGTCTCCCCAAGTTCATATAACTTTGAAATATAATTATTTTATTTTAAGATCTATTTTTACCCGTGCGCCAGGAGGGTTGTTTTTCGAGTGTATGTATCTATGTGTGTATATCTTTTTGGCACGCTCTAGCTAGAGCCTTAACTGCTTCTCGCATTTGAGCTTAAGAGTGTCATTAGATTCGTCAGTCGTGAGTGTGACATTAAAATCAAAATTACAAAAATCGGCTTTTTTTTACTTCTTGAAACTAAGCATGTCACGATAAATGTATTAAATAACGTCTCTGAGTGCAACTGTTGTCTATCCATCGATAAGAATTTGTGCCGACGCGACGCCTGCTTGACGCTACTAACTGCAGCCTGCCACATCTAATCTCTCGACAAGGTTTGTTTAACGATGGCTCTTACCTTAATATCTTTACCGTTTAACCTGACTTGCTTGAGAAAGCAGATTGTCTACACATACGTATAGAGTATAGAAAGAAAGAAAGAAAGAAAACATTTATTCATGATAACATTACAGACAAAAGAAGAAAAGAAGCAAAAAAAAAAACATAAAAACATGCATCATGAAATGGTCCCATCTCAGCATAATGCCGGCCTTGCAGCCAGCGCTGGTCTTCCGATGGGACCAACAAGTGCCACTGAAACATACACACACACATAAATCCCTTTATCCTTTAAGGGGTAGACAGAGCATTAAGGCATCATTTCTTAACCTCAGGTCGCGATCCGAGGTCCCGGGTGGTAGGTATGGGTTGTGGGAATTCTCTAAGTGTTATATTTCTAATGTCATCAATGTTAGCAAACCACAGCCTTTATCCCATACGGGGTAACCAGATCCCAGATTAATGAGACCAGAGGCCTTACCATGACGTCTTAACGCGATTCAATTGCGATTCAGTTTAGGTTCGCTAGGTTTGCTACATATTTACTCACGCTCGACACGGCTCGGGACTCGGATTGTTCGAGTTCACCGAACTCTCCTCCTCCTCTATTAAATGAGTCGAGTCTACAAAATTAGGACTCTAGAACTCGAGTCTTTTACAACACGACCCAGACCAGGGGCCTTACCATGACGTCCTAATTCCGACGCAGTTCAAGTTTTAGCTGTCACTTTTAGTATGAATCTGACAGCGAGCGGACCTAAACTGAAACGCATTAAGACGTCATGGTACGGCCCCAGGTAGCTTATTGAGTAACTCGCTCGCGATCACCATCTTGTTCATTTTGACAACTCATGTATGGGCTGACAATTGGCATCGTAATCAGCTAGCTGTCACATTCATACAAGAACTGTCAAATCGAACACGATGGCGACTGCGAGCGAATTAGACAATAAGCCTACTGCATGGAAGAATACGATGTATGTATGTAATAACAGTATGTTTTTGTTTATAGCTTCATTGTGGTAGACATGACGGACTACGAGCGCATCAAGGCAGGCTGCCAGGAACGTAGCGAGCTGTGGGAGGACCCCGATTTTCCCGCCACGCAGTCCTCGGTCTTCTACCACCAGACTCCACCCTTCAACTTCGTGTGGAAGCGCTCTAAGGTAAGGGTCTCTGACCCTTGGCACGGTGTTCTGCCTTTTCGCCGATTTTTTTTTGGTCGAATTTCATTTGCCAACCAACATTTTGTCGAATGTTCACTTTGACAACTACTTATTGGCAAATTTTTGCATGCCAACCTCTCATTTGGCCGAGTTATTATGAAGACGAATATCATTTTGACTTTAAACTTTTTTTGATTCAATTCAAATGAATAATCTTTGTATGGGTGTCCAAACGAACTAACCTATCTTTCTTTCTTTCCAACCCAATCTGCTGCGCTCAAAGCTGCTGAAATTTCCGAAAAAAATCTGAGAGACTTGTATAGACTCTACTGACTCTTTCTACTCTCACCTATTCCGTTAGGTTAGAGAGAATAAACTAGTGAACACGTTTGCGATTTCAACTGCGTTAAATCAATGACCGGAAGACATACAGATAACAGTAATAAGTCAGGCGGCGATTTATAATCATTACGTGTTCAACGTAATTGTGGTTTTTACTGAATCATTTAATTTCGTATGCGCTTGCGCACATGCATCGAGGAAACACCATTTAGGTAGAGTAGTAATGAGAGCTGTCCAATTGTGACAACACATCAGTCTTTTTCAATTTACACCTAAAAATCGCCTTTGTGCATTTGTGTTGTCATGTATATCTTTTTCATGTGTTTGTGCAGTAAAGAGTTATACATACCTACTTACATATTTTTTAACGCACGTTTTTCCTTTGTTTTCTACATGGAACAAACCCATTTAAGTTATTAGAATTTTGATTATTGGTTTTTATTAAAATTTATAGTGTTTCATTTGCTATGCCGCACAACGACTTAACATTAACTATCCATATCGATCATAATAGCTCGCTCAACTTTATTTATCCTTTTGACCTTTGGCTGGCCAACCAGAATGCAGTAATCGCCAATTTCGGCTTGGCGTAGTTTTATTTTATACAGCTTCTGGCCGCGACTGCGTCCGCGTAGAATTACCAATTGACATGTTTATCGCTATACCGCAGGAACTATGCAATTTTCCGGAATAAAAAGTAGCTTGTGTTTTAATCTAGGGTACCAGCTATCTCCGTTTCAAATTTGAAGCAAATCCATTTAGTCGTTTCAGCGTGAAGAAGGAACAAACATACACACTCACTCACATCGTCACAAACTTTCGCATTTGTAATATTAGTAGGATGAATTGTACGACGTTTCCACTCTATGTTGTTTGCTCTATGCACACATGTGAACGTTAATAGCACTCGTGACATGCTATCTATATACTCGTCGTCACAATTAGATTCCAAAAAACTACCAATGTGTTGCCATTAAATGAAATAGTTTTACACCAGTAAATTTTCACTTTTTAAAAAGATGGAAGTACATTTAAAAAAAAAGCGACGGGTAGCACTTCGGGAGTGCCGGCAGAAGTGAAAACTACACACACGCAAAAAAACACACTGTTATTCCAAACCTTGTACCCCTAAGCCAAACGCACATACGTTAAAGCGACGATATCAACGTACACTTCAAAAATCGAACGCGACTCTAGCTTCATTCGTATTTCAAAATAAACTCTTACAGGATCCTGATATCCTGGTACTTAAACTCTCCCTCCGTCTTACGCCTGACGCGAGTTTAACATTTTTTACTCATCCCAAAAAACACAGAACTCAAAGTTTCTGGGTACATCTGTGAATATTCTTGCTATTTCGAGAATGTTCTGAAACTAGCACATTGCTAACTGTAAGATGGCACTTCATAACAGACAAGAGCAAAATTATGTACTCGCCCCAAATCGCCACAGTTAATGTCTAAATGTTACGTTATTTTTTAAACGTAGAAAGTTGAATTACCAATCGTTACATCTCAAATTGAGACTAAATACTTGGTCGACTTGTCCAGGGGCCTGACCATGACGTCTTAATGCGTTTCAGTTTAGGTTCGCTCGCTGTCAGATTCATAGTAAAAGTGACAGATAAAACTTGAACTGAGTCGGAATTAGGACGTCATGGTAAGGGCCCAGTAGGCTTATTGTCTAACTCGCTCGCAATCGCCATCGTGTTCATTTTGACAGTTCATGTATGGGCTGACAATTGGCATCGGAATCAGCTAGCTGTCACATTCATACAAGAACTGTCAAAATGAACACGATGGCGATTGCGAGCGAGTTAGACAATAAGCCAGCTGGGGCCTTACCATGACGTCTTAATGCAATTCAGTTTAGGTTCGCTCGCTGTCAGATTCATACTAAAAGTGACAGCTAAAACTTGAACTGAGTTGGAATTAGGACGTCATGGTAAGGCCCTAGTAGTTAACACCGCCCCTTTAAACACGTGTTTTAGGTACTGAACTGATTACCTCATCCATCAGAAATGTGACACCGACATGGTTCTACAATGCTTCTAGTTTCTTAATGTATATGACAGTGTAGCCGTGTTCTGAATAAACATGAGAGCACATTAAGATCGAGAGCGAGTGAAACAGCTGCATCGAGCGTCACTGTCTAAACTACTCGCTCTCATCCCCAATAATGTATTTCATTCATGTTTATATATTCGAAACACGGCAACTGTCAAATATACATTAAGAAACAAGCACTGTATCTTGAAACAAGCAATCAGAGCCAATAACCAAACTTGAAACATACTCTATCAACGGGAAATAAGGTTGATAATCGTTTAATTTAAGTTATGTTTACTGTGAAAATAAAATACGACCCAATTTGAATCTTTATCTTCAGTTAATAAAATTTAAACTACAACGACTTGTTTTTAAACTTTACGTACGGTATGTTTAAAGTTAAATAACGTAGCGGTCGATAGATAAATTACTTTATTGCCCGGAATTTATGGCATATAATTGGCTGGCAGATTTTTGTAATATTAAGGCCATTGACTTTCTCCGAGCGAAATGAAGAGTTACTTTTATGTAAAGCGGTTTAGTACTTGCGCGGGCGAGTGGAGAGGCAAGCCCAAGGACTGGTCGAGCTAGTTGGCAAGTAGAAAATACGTACAGGGTTTACACTTTGATGAAATTGATGTTGTAGACCCCCTTATCCATAAACGCTCTATTAGGCTTCCGCTAACTTAGCAAACGTTTGTCCTTATCTGTGATAGGTAAATGTCAATATGACAGATAAGGACAAACGATTGCTAAGTTAGTAAAAGCCTATAGGGGAAGGTTTAAAATTTGGCAAACCTTTAATTTTGCGGTAGTCTTAAGCCTCTTTTATAATTGGTCATCTACTAAGCATGTTAGTGTAAAGAGACGCAACATTTCTTCTAACAAACTGTACTACTTTTGTTCCCTCGCTGATGGGACAATAACAACAACAAATTGTTGATCCACTCGATGATTTGTTTTTGTGCCTTAAAATAACTTAATGCAACTCACGCTTACACTACACTTCTTTTTCTTAGCATTAGACAAATATAAACATAGAAACCAGTTGCTTCAGTGCTTCTCTACCCGCGCAGATGGTTAAAGCCCATCGAGGGAACGGGCGATAATCTTAGGAATCATGTTATAGCAGGCGATGCAGCTAGCAACTAAACTTTGTGTGTGCAGAAAAATCTTGACATGTCTTTTTATTGAACTTTCTAACACTTTTTTACGGCAAGAATACACAAACACGATCAAGGATGGTGACTGCGCTAATGTCAATTGCGAAGTAGGGAAACTGGGTGGAATTAAAAAGAAATACGGGTTTTTGAATTGATTGAATCAGGAACGTTATAAATAATGTGATAATGATAATGATAACTGTATATATTACTCAACTACTAATAAAGATTGATATAATATTATACTTACATACTTATATCATAATATTATTGCTGGGAATAGATGAGGGGGAAATGTTTAGATGTAATAATATTATCTAAACACGGTCATATAGCGGACAGTATAAAATTAGATGGTTCAGATCACCCGCCTCCGAACCACACTCACATGAAGGGCTGACAAATTATGTGTATTCTCGCCAGGTGTTTTCTTACACACAAGTGACTAGAGGCTCTGAGCATCTAGTGTAAGTTTTCTCATATAAAACGTTTCAAACGCGTTCACGTAAACGTCTCAATTACTTACTATGGAATAATTGGCAGCGCCGCTTGCGGATCGAAACGGCAACAAACTGTTCTCATAGTATTTGTCATTTTAACGCAAACGCGTTCGAGACGTATTGTGACCGAAAACTTAACTAAGCATACTGAGCCTCTAGTATAAAGTTTTCACATAAAACAAGCTGTAGTTTCTGTAAAGTAGGTTTACGGACGATAGTTTTACGTGATAACGTAATAAAGAAACATTGATGAAAACGCTAGCTCTGACGTCACGCGGAACGCGACAACGTGACCCTTTTTTGTCCATGCAGCCGGTGTTCATCCATTTATAAGACGTTGACATTATCACGTTTAAAACGTCTTGAACGCGTTCACGTAAACGTCTCAATTACTATGGAATAATTGGCAGCGTCACTTGCGGATCGAAACGGCAACAAACAGTATTATGCTTAGTGTAAGTTTTCGATCACAGAATAAGAACAAAGTCTCGAACGAGTTGGCGTTAAAATGTCAAGTACCATGAGATTTTTGTTGCCGATCCGCAAGTGGCGCTGCCAATTTTTCCATAGTAATTGAGAAGTTGACTTGAACGCGTTCGAGACGTTTTTATATGCGAAAACTTTTAAGAGGCTATGTTTTCATAGTATTTGTCATTTTAACGCAAACGCTTTCGAGACGTATTTTGTGGCGGAAAACCTACGCTAAGCATACCGAGGTCTATTCATTCACTTCAATTTTCGTCCGTCAGTACTTTCGGCTGGTAACCCCGCCAAATCAGCGAGCTCTTTCCCTCCTCTCGGCGACCTTGGCGCCTCAGCTCCCGTACTTGGTCGGGTAACACCGGTGTAACGGTACGAAATACACGTGCGAAGATTAGCAATGGCCGACGGTGTTCGAAATATAAAATACTTGGTTGTACATTGTATTGTAATCGAAAGCGGGTTTTAGAGTTCCGTACTCGAAGGGAAAAAACGGCGGAACCTATTACTAAGACTTTCAGGAATGCAATTTTCCGGGACAAAAAGTAGCGTATGATATTCCCGATTATTAGGTATACATATTATCTTCTGTGCCAAATACGATCCAGATCTGTCCAGGCGTTCCGGCGTGAAAGAGTAACAAATATACTCACAAACTTCCGCATTTATGATATTAGTGGAACTAGCTGTTCGCGGTTTTGCCCCCGTCCCAGGGGCCTTACCATGACGCCTTAATGCGATCCAATTCCGACTCAGTTCCGGTTTTAGCTGTCATTTTTAGTATGGATCTGACAGCGAGCGAACCTAAACTTAATCAGAATTGAATCGCATTAAGACCTCATGGTAGGCCCCTGTTCTTATAGTTATTTGACATTTTAACTCAAACGCGCTCGAGGAGTATTTTGTGACCGAAAACTTACACCAAATATAATACTTATGACATATTAGTAGACTTATTAGGAAACCCATTTATATATATTTTAGGATAATGTGTCTTAAGTCTCTTTCTCATTTTAACATGATGATTTAGTGCTGATAGTCGTTTTTATGACTTGGACACAATCGTTACGGTGCTTTAAGTTATGTATGTGGTCAAGTATATGTCAGTGACCCCTATATTTTTGGTCACACATTAGCAATATATTTTTATGCGTGCCTTACTTGTGGCATTAATTTGCTATTTAAAAAATATAATTAATTCTTTCAACTTATAATTAAACACCATTAATAACATTATGATATATTTCGTTTTTTTAGCATGAGAAAAGAAAACAATCTTAACATTATCTCTTTGAAAAACAGTTAAAAAAAAATATAACATAGGTAAGTATTAAAAAAAATATTTTCGCAAAAAAATTATGTCAACATTGTTTACCTTCTTTCTAAATAATGCTAAAAAAAACGAAGTAGATACTTATGGCTTTTACATTCAGTATTTTGTATTTTTAAGGAAAAAATCCTCGATCTGCCCTTGGGTCTATACAATAAAGCACTTATTCACTTAATTCTACTCAAACGAAGCGGTATATTTTTGATGTTTTAATGTTCTAACGAAAACTTTTTGTTTTATTATCAAACTGGCAAATGTAAACAGTCCTTCAATTACAAGGTACTAATAAACGAGGCCTTTTCACAGCGGTAATTACCGTTCAGTTGCTACACATTGCGGGCTTTAACGGCAATGGATTTACGAGTGGTCGTACATCAACAGCAATGTATTGCAGCTTGTCAATTTCTCGCAACTTAGCGAATGTCTTGTCTAAGCTTTTTGCGTCGGAAGCCAGGTGGGTGGCAGGTGAAGGTATACGCCTACTGTGCTAGACTCGGATTGATTGTTATGACTAGAAAAGTCACTTTCTATTAACGTTAATTCTCGATAATAGGTCCTAAACGCCTGTGGCAATGATCCTTCGGGACTTCAAGGTGATTTATATAAAGACTAGCTTCTGCCCACCTTGAATTAGACTTAAGAACTGGGGCCTTACCATGACGTCTTAATGCGATTCAGTTTAGGTTCGCTCGCTGTCTGATTCATACTAAAAGTGACAGCTAAAACTTGAACTGAGTCGGAATTAGGACGTCATGGTAAGGCCCCTGATGTTAGTACACTCATCAAAAATGTTTAGTGATATTTTTTATTGCTAGACTGTTTTGAATATTTCAATCATATGCCTATATTATTACTACCAAGACAAAACAATTTGTCTACGGATGATGACTATCCCAAGGCTTTTTTGATGTGTGTTGTAAGCGCTAAGTGTTATTTAAGTATGATTTGACTTGATTGAATTACTCAATTAAAATACTAAACTTATTTTTCTAAAAACGCCTTAAAGGTGACAGCTGTCACCGTTGTATTGACTACGGTTGATTTTTGTAAAACGAGCTAGGATGACAGCTGTCAATTGATTATGAGGAGCGAAAAGAACGATGGTAATAACAAGAAGATTAATAAACAACTTATCGAAGATTGCAGTTTAATTATATATCACGAAGAGGACAACCTTTCAGTGTATATTCTGCAACAATTAATAACGTCGAGGCAGCCCCCGTGACATGTTTATCGCTATCCCGCAGTAACTATGCATTTTACCGGGTTAAAAAGTAGCATATGTTTAACCTAGGGCACCAACTATCTCCGTCAAAAATTTTATCCAAATCCATCTTTTCGTTTATGCGTGAAGAAGGAACAAACAAACACACTCACTCACTCACATCGTCACAAACTTTCGCATTTAATACTAAGTAAGATTAAGTGTATCTAGAGTAGGTATAGCTCAAGGTCGATCAGCGCCTACGCATCTATGCTCCTCGCTGTAGTTAGATAAAAAAAAAACTACTAATGTGTTGCCATTAAAATGAAATAATTTGACACCAGTAAATATTAACTTTTTAAATTATGTGCGTAAATTTTTAAGAATTAGTATTTGTAAAGATAAAATTTGACTTATTTAAGTATAGCTGTTGCCTGCGACTTCGTCTGCAAAAAATCGTTTATCGCTATCCCGCGGGAATTTTCCGGGATATAAAGTAGTGTAGCCTATATGCTATTTCAGACCTGTCTCTATCTATTGTGCTGGATCTCATCCAGATTCATTGGGCCGTTAGGCGTGATTGAGTAACAAACAAACATCCATCCATCCATCTCTCTCCATCCGTCTGTTACCTTTTCACGCTTAAACCGCTGGACCGATTTAGTTTAAATTCGGTGTATAGGTAGTTAGAATATCGGACAAGGACCTAGCATATTTTTTATTCTGGAAAATCGGATAGTTCCCGCGATTTCTGCGCAGACGGAGTCACGGGCAACCGCTAGCACTTAACATAAATATTGAATTGTTCGGAGTGCGCGGCGCGAGCGCAACGTCCGTCGTTTGTGTTGCAACGGACTACCGAATCATGCGCAATTATGTATGGTCGAGAAACCGTGGCTCACGGGATAAGCGGTAGCGGTTTCAAGCTGTCAATCCCAGTGCTGTGCAAGGGGTCGACAGGGGAGGCAGCGGTAAAGTGACACACGCTCTAGCTCAATCAAAGTCAAAAAAAGGCCGCCATCCGCCAAGGGCTCTTTGACATGTCTTTTTTTGAAACTACCAAAGCATTCGGAAAGACCATCATTGCCAAGAAGAATGCGCCGCAAGTAATTTGGCAGAAAGTCATTTTTTCAGAATAAAATAGATTTACAACACTACTTAAATTCTGCTTAATTTACCTAAATATAATACAATTAATACATTTTATAAAAGGGATGTAATGTATAAGGTCCGCAAGTTAAGTTCGTACCTGAAACTATATTAGTCTATAGTAGAGATGTATAAAGTCTCTACTGGTCAAAGCGAATAACATTAAGTTCAGTGGAGGTGTAAAACGCCTCCACTGTCAAATAAATTAATTGGAGATATCTCCGATGCCAAATTAAGCGGTCGCTCTATAACGCGCGTTTCGCGCGTGCCTTGGACGGCCACCGAGCGGCGGCACTGACAATCACTTTTAGGTTTTCCGTTGAACTTGCGGTTTATTTGCGTTCAAATACTTCCCAGAAACATTCCGCGCCGTCGAAGGCCGTTTTCGATTGTACTAGAGCCTCCAGTGTAAGTTTTCACACAAAAGTAGGTTTACGGGCGATAATTTTACGTGATAACGTCATACAGAAACATATTCGAACTGCTAGCACTGACGTCACGCAAGAAGATCGTACCTCTCGCTTTATCCGCGCTCTCGCTTGCACACTGACGTCGCGCGGAACGTGACAATGAGTCATGCTTTTTCGAGAATGCAGCCGGCGTTCGTCGATTTATAAGACGTTACCATACCACGTCAAAAACGTCTCGAGCGAGTTCGCGTCGCAAATATCCAATTACTATGGACTTGGCAGCGCCATTTGCGGATAGAAATGGCAACAAAGGTTACATTGTCACCATGACGTCTTAAAGAGATTCAATTCCAATTCAGTTTAGGTTCGCTCGCTGTCAGATCGGAGTCGGAATTGAATTAGATTAAGATGTCATGGCAAGGCCCCAGAGCCTCTAGTGTAAGTTTTCACACGAACAAACGTCTCGAACGCGTTCACGTAAACGTCTCAACTATGGAAAAATTGGCAGCGCCACTTGCGGATCGAAACGGCAACAAGTTCTCATAGTACTTGACATTTTAACGCAAACGCGTTCGAGACGTATTTTGTGAGCGACAACTTATAATGAGCATACCTACCTTTTGTCAACACGTTTTTTCACGTGAATAATGCGTTTATGTCACTATATATTATTTAAATCACACGTCACTTTTATGTAGCAATTCTCAAATAAGCAAGAATGTTCTTTGAAGTTTCCAGAAACTTTGAAGTGAATTTGTAGGAAGTTCATATAGAGAAAAATTCCGACGGGAATTTCCCCAAAATTGCTTAACTTAATTAATAATCAGTTGAAACAAAAATTAATATGCTGTGGACTCTTTCCGCGGTCCCATTTATTAAATTTAAATTCCTATAACATTCTATTAGCAACTTTGGTAACACCTCTTTGTAATTAGAGCGAGTACAAGTTAATGACCCATGAAATGTATTGTTTTAATCATAGCTTTTGTTTCAGGACATATATAACGACCCAGCGTTCGTACGAGACAACTGCGACATATTCGACGTGGTCCCTGGGAAACTGGGTAAGACATCAACGGCTAAGGATTGAGACATACTAAAACAATACATTAATTAGACTAAGACTGCGGTTGCAAGCCTAAACTTCTATTTGACTAAGAGCCACTTGCACGGGCCAGGGTTAAGACCCGGGGCTAAGTAATGTCAAAATGTATGCAACTGTCAAACCTAACCCCGAGTTAGCGATTTAATTTTTTAACTCTGGACTGTGCAAGTGGGCCTAAGCTGATGGCGTACGCTTTGTACTAAAACTAAGACCTTTTGGACACCGGAATGTTTCAGCAGGCAACTATTTCAACAAACTCGACTAGAGGCTACGCCAGTTGGCTTCTGAATGCGCATTGCATTTCGATTTGCCACTAGTCGCCGACAGTCGAGTTGCTGAAACAGAGGTAGTTCGTTTACTTTCACTAAAAGTCCCTGAAAAGATTTTTCATTTCAAATTTGATACATTCAGTCCCGCTTGACACGGTACTCTTTGGACATCGATCAAATTGGCAGCGCCACTTGCGGATCGAAACGGCAACAAACTGTTCCCATAGTATTTGACATTAACGCAAACGCGTTCGAGACGTGTTCAGAGCCTCTAGTGTAAGTTTTCGCATATAAAAACGTCTCGAACGCGTTCACGTAAACGTCTCAATTACTATGGAAAAATTGGCAGCGCCACTTGCGGATCGAAACGGCAACAAACTGTTCCCATAGTTGACATTAACGCAAACGCGCTCGAGACGTGTTCTGTGACCGAAAACTTACACTAAGCATACTGTTAAAATGAGATACCAGTGTGCGCTTCGTTCGTCAGTCGTTTTTGGGGAACAAAATTAGCCAGTTAAATTGAAAATTGCGAAACAAGAAACTTGAACTTGTGTTGGTGTCTTTTACACTACTGGAGCGTCTGGAGCAATACACAATGTTTCATTACTTAAATTAAACGATCTAAATTTTTCTGCTTGCAATTTGAATCGTTTGTTGCGTTTAACCGGTATAATTCCGTTAAGAGAGTGCATCCGTGCTGAGCTCGCAACGTCGCATTTTTGGTGATTTTTTTGCGATTATTTCACAGAAATTGAATGAAAGTATCAAATGTCCGTCTGTAGTGCACTTTGTTTTTAGTGTATTAATGTGTCCAATGCAATAATTGATCGTGATGGACTTTTATTTTCTTATTAAACGAGATATAGTATTTTATCCCTTTAATACGAAAATAAAAGTCCATCACCATTAATCATTGCATTGGACACATTAATACACTAAAAACAAAGTGCACTACAGACGGACATTTGATACTTTCATTCAATTTCTGTGAAATAATCGCAAAAAATCACCAAAAATGCGACGTTGCGAGCTCAGCACGGATGCACCCTCTTAACGTGAACGTTAAAAATTCGTTCTCTGTACATAAGACATAAGAACCTACTTATAATGTACATAGGTACTTAGTATTGCCGGTGGATGCGGGTGGCGAGTTGTCGTTCATTATGGTGTGCTAAGGGCGAGGCCTTTGTTCAAAAGTGGACGTCTTCAGGCTGATGATGATGATGATTATTATTATTGCTATTCTCAAAAATCTAACTCCGCCCCTGTCCAAATGTTCAACTATGCCTGCAATTTGTCTAAATGCGCTTTGCGAATTGTTGTAACGTGCTTAGCGAATGTTATTATGCTGCGCTGCTCACCTTTCTGGCTAGCCATGCTAATATTATAATCGCAAGTGTGTCTGTCTGTCTGTAACCCTTTCACGCTTAAACTGCTGAACCGATTTAGTTGGAATGTAGTGTGCAGATAGTTTTTATCCTGGAAAATTGGGAGAATTGGCATTGATATGTGAATAAGAATTAGCCATTGACTTTTTTGGCAAAAAAATGGAAAACAAAACAAAGTAGGTACTTTTACTATGTGCCCAGCGAAATTTGATTAGTACCTATTACCTTTACGTTTTATTCGATTTAGCTGCGCCCGCTTTTCAGGATTTCCGAATCACAGTTGGCCGGGTCCCTGATTGAGTGGGACTATTTTCGGTTCGATTTTGAGCATTGTGTCAAAGGAAACGATATCGTGTCTCATGCACCCGGCTAATTGACAAAATGCTTCCATTGATCCATGTTCAAATTCGCGTTGGGCGGGCCTAAATTTTAAATGAAAAATCTTTGTGGGGGTACGAACTAAAGGGGGGCGAACTAACCCACCTGCTGTAATATTCCGTAACAATTCTGATATACATTGTATAGTTTTTTTGCAATAATACTAACTAAAAAGTTGTACAAGTCACAGTCAGGGGCATAAATATTTATGTAAGTTACCAAGACGTCAAAAACACCTACCCTGTTGGCCAGCAAAAAATTACTTTCCTACCTGAGTTGGAATCAGGACGTCATGGTAAGGCCCCAGCTACTCAAACGGAACTACTTTACCGAACGGATGGCCTAGTGGTTAGAGAACCTGACTATGAAGCTTGAGGTCTCGGGTTCGATCCCCGGTCGGGGCAGATATTTGTATGAAAAATACGAATGTTTGTTCTCGAGTCTTGGACGTTTAATATGTATTTAAGTATGTATTTATCTATATAAGTATGTTTATCCGTTGTCTAGTGCCCATATCACAAGCTTTGCTTAGTTTGGGACTAGGTCAATTGGTGTCAATTGTCCCAAGATATTTATTTATTTATTTATTTATATTTATTTATTTAGTTCTGCAACTTTCAAAATTCAAGTAATTTTATGTACATGTAGAGTCTGTTACCCTAATAGACCCTACAATTATGTTTATTCCAATTTAGCCTAAATGACATCGCCTGTTACATAACTAAATGACGGATTTAGCAACAAATTATTGCTTGTCCAATTAAATTTTAATCTATAGTAAAAATGGCAATACCTACAGTTCAGACTCAGTTCAGGTTTTAGCTGTCATTTTCAGTATGGATCTGACAGCGAGCGAACCTATACTGAATCGTAATTGAATCGCTTTAAAACGTCACGGTAAGGCCCCTGGTTAATCTTTGCTTTGTTGTAAATGTCCGTATCCTAAGTAACTGAACCGATATACAGGATGACTTCTACAACTCGTGAACAGAAATAACTTTTTTAAACTCTAAATCCGTGTAGGTAAATACTTGCGCACAATACTTTGTGAACCTGTTGACTTTAACTTTGTTAATTCTTCTAATTTGTCACAACTTTTGCACACCCTACATTTAATTGAAAAGTTAACTTTTTAATTAATTAAACCTTCATACCACCGGCTGGAAACTGGTGATAACGATAAATACTATTGGCGATGACAATTGTTAGGTACACGTCATGTGGCATTAATCTGTTCGTATTCAAAGGGTCGGAGTATGATGACCGATGATGATAAGTAGTGATTATTCTTATTTTGTCGAAGTGAAAACTGTTCTGAAACTAGCAATGTGCTAGTTTCAGAACATTCTCGAAATAGCAAGAATATTCACAGATGTACCCAGAAACTTTGAGTTCTGTGTTTTTTGGGATGAGTAAAAAATGTTAAACTCGCGTCAGGCGTAAGACGGAGGAAGAGTTTAAGTACCAGGATATCAGGATCCTCTAAGAGCTTATTTTGAAATACGATTACATCGCGTTCGATTTTTGAAGTGTCTTTTTTGTTGAGTCGTGGAGCAAATGTTGTACTAGGGCATCAGCACATTGTTAGAGGTCTGTCAATATAGATATTACGTACGTTTTTTTTTGTAAGCGGCCAGTACGGTACGCGTCTTGAGCGGCCAGTACGTTACAACAAATCTAAGCTGCTGTTTTCATTTCTGCCGGCACTCTCGGTATGCTGCCCGTCGCTTTTTTTAATTAATTGAGTGGCTGACTGATTGCGACTACCAAGTGCTCCGTGCTAATCTTGGGCAGTTTTATCGGAAAACGTATTTTTTGGTCACGTGTTAGTGAACCTGTATTCGATAAGTGAATAAAATGTCGCCTATCATCTATCATTACTGTTAGACAGTCAGAAATTCGACTGTGGGTTGACTGTAATTTGCGATGGGCTTCGCAGTAGTCGTTGGACGTCCTATTTATGCACAGGAGCTTAATAGTGTTCGCGATCGTAATATATTTGCTTAGCGCTGCTGCGTTATTTGAAATTCAGTATGCTTAGTGTAAGTTTTCGGTCACAAAATAGGTATGTCTCGACCGCGTTTGCGTTAAAATGTCAAATACTATGAGAACAGTTTGTTGCCGTTTCGATCCGCAAGTGGCGCTGACAATTATTCCATAAAAATTTGAGACGTTTATGTGAACGCGTTCGAGACGTTTTTATGCTAAAATTTACACTAAAGGCTCTGTATGCTTAGTGTAAGTTTTCGATCCCAGAACACCGTCTCGAAAGCGTTTGGGTCAAAATGTCAAATACTATGAGAACAGTTTGTTGCCGTTTCGATCCGCAAGTGGCGCTGACAATTATTCCATAGTAATTTGAGACGTTTACGTGAACGCGTTCGAGACGTTTTTATATGATGAAACTTACACTAGAGGCTCGTGCAAAATTACATACCGTAACACGGGGTGAGTTGGACGAAATTGAAGTAGGTGCAAACGATAAATAAAGATTTTCATATGTGGCAAGTTTATTTTTATAGATGAAAAATGTTCTGGCCGTATGAATTTTAGTTTAATAAATTATCTGTCGTTTAGTTTCATAGTTTAAACGATAAACACTAGAATTTTTTTTTCCCCTTTCCACCTATACTCCCACAATCACGCTAACCGTGGCCTTTAGGGTTTTCCTTAGCCCCTATCTACCCTGTAAGGGATTTAGACGTGACTTATGTTATGTATGTGTGTTTTATTCAGTCGTAAAAGCTCAAACAGCGATTTAGAATAATGGCATTAGTGGTTTATATCTTTTCTCAAAACCATATAACCACAAATGTGGGTAAGTAGAGTCTGGACAATAGAAACGGGCCGCGGGAATCGGACCACAACGGTACCGCTTACGCTTACGTAACAAGTGCATCGGTAAGATGATTAAGTATACACCTACTTGTACGGTTGGACGGGTACACTCTTCAAGTATTCAAGGGCTCACTTATCCTGCGTAATACTCTACCAATGTTAGAAATTTTAAGTTTGTATTGTACATGGGGCCTTACCGTGACGTCCTAATTCCGACTGAGGTCAAGTTCTAGCTGTCACTTTTAGTATGAATCTGACAGCGAGCCAACCAAAACTGAAACGCATTAAGGCCCCCGGGGCCTTACCATGACGTCCTAATTCCGACTCAGTTCAAGTTCTAGCTGTCACTTTTAGTATGAATCTGTCAGCAAGCGAACCTAAACTGAATCGCGTTAAGACGTCATGGTAAGGCCCCTGTTCTAGGTAGTAGACGAGTAGAGGATCAGAAAACCATCACCCATGTTCATGCAATACATGAAAAGTGTTTCATATCATTTAATATGTTAAAAAATGTATCGCGTCGCTAATTAGTTGGTTTAAAAATTACAAGAGCCTTACCATGACGTCTTAATGTGATTCAATACCGACTCAGTTCAGGTTTTAGCTGTCATTTTTAGTATGGATCTGACAGCGAGCGAACCTAAACTGAATCGGTGTTGAATCGCTTTAAGACGTCATGGTAAGCCCCCCTCAATTAAGAGGGTGCATCCCTACTGAGCTGGCAACGTCGCATTTTTGGTGATTTTTTGCGATTATTTCACAGAAAATGAATGAAAGTTTCAAATGTCCGTCTGTAGTGCACTTCGTTTTTAGTGTATTAATGTGTCCAATGCAATGATTGTTCGTGATGGACTTTTGTTTTCTTATTAAACGAGATATAGTATTTTATCTCTTTAATACGAAAATAAAAGTACATCACGATTAATCATTGCATTAGACACATTAATACACTCAAAACGAAGTGCACTACAGACGGACATTTGAAACTTTCATTCATTTTCTGTGAAATAATCGCAAAAAATCACCAAACTCAGTAGGGATGCACTGCACGCTCTTAAACATCCCCCCGTGCACAAATATAAACGCTCTAAATCGGCGATAATCTACAATGTATTGCCTAGTGTAAAAAAGCGCCTAATTGACAACATTTCATTTTTATAACACCTGAAAATGTATAGTTATATGGTTCGAAAGCATTTTGCCTCCTGATCACTGCAATATGTTTCTATAATTTTAATATCGCTATATAAATAAGCACAAATTAATAAATTAATTATAAATTAAATACAAGCCGTAGCGAAAAAATTAAACAGTTAGCATGTTCATCTTTTCAAACAAAATACAGTGAACCATTAAAATTGTAGGCTCAGAAATATGAAATGTTGTCAATTGCCTAAAATTTGACCTTTATCTCTCCGCAGGCGACAAATGGTTGGTGTCCTGCCTCAGTGTACTGTTTCTGAGTAAGGGCCTGCTGTACCGAGTGGTCCCGGCCGATCAGCGCATGGACGCCGGCTACGCTGGTATCTTTAGGTTAGTATGCTTTCCGCAGGGAAAGAGGTCGGGGGAGAGAGCCCCGCATAACCGTCGGCCAACCCTGGGCCCGGGGTACTTGTAAACGAGTTTTCACTGCATAAAAAAAACCGGCCAAGTGCGAGTCGGACTCGCGCACCGAGGGTTCCGTACCATTATCTAGAAATATCTATAAACCAGTGTAAGCAGAGCCCTGCTCCAAAGCAAAATGTACGCAGTGTGGGGTCACTTTATATTGGTCACTGATGTCTACAGACATACATACATATTTACGGTTTTCGCAATTATTCCTTAATCTGTGCTATAAGACCTACCTTCATACCAAATTTCAAGATTCTGCGTTCACGGGAAGTACCCTGTAGGTTTTGATTCCCTTGAGAGTCGAAAATTTGCGGCATAAACGGCTGTATCTTTTGATTGCGTTGGCTTAGAAGTTTGATTTTTTTACAGCTCTAAGGGGCAGTAGACTTGAGTATTTAATATAAATTTCAGCTTGATACCTCCACGCGTTCCTGAGAAAAAGGGTCTTGACAGACGGACGGACGGACAACAAAGTGATCCTATAAGGGTACCGTTTTTTCCTTTTGAGGTACGGAAATGCTGCCAGTACCTACCACATAATTACAAAAAGGTCAAGGCGAGGGTTCCAAATTCGGAAAGGTTATGAGAGCCGCCCCAGTGTCAGGGCCTATGGGCCTTACCATGACGATTAATGGTTTTTCAACATGAAACTACCGTCTTCTTCCGTTTTTCGTTCGTCGTCTTCTTTCTTTTTCGTGTTCTTTCGGCTTTTTATGCGTGAGTTATCCGGTTTGTTGTGATTACGATTAATGGAATTAAATTCCGACTCAGTTCAGGTTTTAGCTGTCATTTTTAGTATGTGTCTGACAGCGAGCGAACCTAAACTGAATCAGAATTGAATCGCATTAAGTCGTCATGGTAAGGCCCCTGCTCCTAAGCAAAATGTAGGCAGTGTAAGGTCAGACGAAATATCAATTGGTGCAACTAATATTTAACTAAGATTTCTCACGCATCGAAATACAAAATTGAAATTGATACCAAATACTGAGGTCTGCGGTCTTTTAAAGCCTCAGTAAATCTCCACTTTACCTGGAAGGCTACTGAACTCCTCAGGTTCAGGCTGTGGTGGTGCGGGCAGTGGCTGGAGGTGCTGGTGGACGATCGGCTGCCGACCGTCAACGGGAAGCTGGCCTTCCTGCAGACCAGCACCACGGAACAGCTGTGGCCCGCTTTACTGGAGAAAGCTTATGCCAAGTAAGAAACGGTTTGAAGGATTATTAGCGATAGTTCCTTGGGGCTAGTCCAGAAATCATGTGATCATATTTGGCCTACTTTTGATCACCCCTCCCTCTTAGTGACATTTGGTGATTATAAATTATTACCCATTCAAGACCTATTAATTATAAAAAGGCTATTAATTATAAAAGCCATGTCACGATCTCGCTAGCTCGCTACGTCATTTCCTCGGTCCACGGGTTTTTGCAGATTATTCGAATAAACACGCTCATACCAGATTATTTTGATATGACAAAATTATCGAGTAATTTCGTTATTTTTTGACTTTCCTGCCGTGGAAAAAAATTACACGTGATGTGTTCTCGGCGACCCCTCGCTCCCATCGTGATCATTCGTGATATTTTGCTGACCACCACCCCCCATAAACGTGCTCATGATTTCTGGAGGAGCCCTTGAAGGGACTACTGCGATTGTTTTGATTCGGGAGTACAAAAAAAGGAATAGTTCCATCAAAAGTAACTATAACAAATAATCCGGTTCGAAAGGATCAACATCACAATAACGCAATTAATAGTAGACTGCTTCCAAGCTGATCTGGGAGCAAAGAAAAAACAGTGTACCAGTTGCTTCTCTTCCAGCGCAAATGGAACCATAGAGGGATTGGAGAGGAATCATGATGACATGATTTCTAAGGTTTTCGCCCATTCCCGCATTCCCATTCCCGATTCGCCTATAAAGGCGATGCTAGCAACCTATCACTATTTTCATTACTAAACACACACATCACGCTAAACGTTACCTTTAGGTCTTATTATCCTAGTCTGTCTACCACGTACTTTTCCTACTAATATTATAAATGCGAAAGTTTGTGAGTGACGATGTGAGTGAGTGTGTATGTTTGATCCTTCTTCACGCTAAAATGACTGGATGGATTTGGATAAAATTTGGGACGAAGATAGCTGGTACCCTAGATTAAAACATAGGCTACTTTTTATCCCGGAAAATTGTATAGTTTCTGCGGGATAGCGAGAAACATGTCAATTGCTAATTCTACGCGAACGAAGTCGCGGGCAGAAGCTAGTAAAGGAGATAAAGATGTGTTTAATGCCTATTTGTATATTATGCATACATACACATATCTCGTCTTTATCCCTTACGGGGTAGACAGACCCTAAGGCAACAAGACCTTTTTTTATCGACGATCGGAAAATACAAGAATTTTGTAGAACAAATCGTTCGACACTCGTCATTTACCCGACGCGTTCGATTAACGCCCACGCAGTATGGCTGCCGGTGTCAGCGCTATGGCCATCATTTTCAGTTCATTTCCCTTTTTTTTATTACGCAGTTAAACCCCTGAAGAGCCGCCATACTGCCCATACAAATGGCCAGAAATTTTCTGTCACCATCTCCCGACCTATTTGACTAGCAAGATCGTGTAAGGTATTTTCATTCTTACATGTCCTATTTGGTAAACAAAATTCTAACCTCAAAACGTCTCATTTTTGTTATTTTTTAATTATTACTTCGTAAAAAAAAGCCGTGGTAGCCTAGTGGTTTGACCTGTGGCCTCTCAAGCAGAGCGTCGTGGTTCAAATCCCGGGCTCGCACCTCTGAATTTTTCGGAATTTATGTGCGAAAATTACATTTGTAATTTGCCATGAGCTTTTCGGTGAAGGAAAACATCGTGAGGAAACCTGCACACATCTGCGAAGAAATTCAATGGTGTGTGTTAAGTTCCCAATCCGCACTGGGCGCGCGTGGGAACTATAGCCCAAACCCTCCAATACACGGAGGAGGCCTATGCCATGAGGCACGCCGAATTTCGCGACAATTTAATAAAAAAATAAAAAAAAAAAAAAAAAATAAGACTAACAACAACAACAACATGTACTTACCGAAATTGTAGCGAATTCGGAATAAAAAAGGCTTATAAAAAAAATAAAAAAATATTTCATCGTAAATAAAGGAACTGGAGATAAAATATCAGCAAAATTATGTACAAAATATTGCCTCAGGTTTATTTGATAACATAAACCACCTTATTCTTTACAAAAATTTGCACATTGAGGTTAGAATTTTGTTTACCAAATAGAACAGGTATGAATGAAACTACCTTAGGTGGAAAATGGAATCATGGAATATTATGGATTTCAGAAAAAATTATTGGCTTTGCCCCTCAGGTTGCACGGCTCTTACGAAGCCCTGAAGTACGGGAGCCTCCTTGACGGCTTGGCGGACCTGACCGGGGGCATCACGGAGTCCATTCCGGCGCGCGAGCTGAGCGGGGGGGGCGCGCTGGCGGCGCTGCTCCGGGCCACCAGCATAGTGACAGCCCACTACTTACCCAGCGTAAGTCAGCTACGTCACAACTTATACCCCCTCATGTGTAAACGCTCTGGGGCCCTACCATGACGTCTTAATGCGTTTCAGTTTAGGTTCGCTAGCTGTCAGATTCATACTAAAAGTGACAGCTAAAACTTGAACTGAGTCGGAATTAGGACGTCATGATGAGGCCCCAGTGCTAACTCCGGGCACGTTCTAGGGATTTTGGTATCGATATTTCATGATGATGATGATGATTATTGCCGTTGGCCTCTGTGGACGTTGAGAGAACGTCCAGTATGTAATTTAAATTGGATATTTTCATCTAGACGACATACCGACGAATATGGATAAAATATTGATTGTAGGTATTATATTGTAGTACCTATATTATGATAACTATTTTAACATCTATATATATGAAAGAAAGTCGTGTAAGTTAACTATTTATAACGCGAGAACGGCTGAACCGATTTAGCTGAAAATTGGTGACGAGGTAGCTGAGAACCAGAAATAGGTAATAGGATATATTTTTTTTCATTGTTGACAGTGGTGCTTTGAGAAAAAAAAAACTCACTGGGTAGAAAATGAGAGATCGGTAAATTTCCTTTAAAGTGGCTCTATCACTAGAACTCTTATAAAAAACCTGTTATTGGATACATTTATACTCGAAAATTGCTTAGTTTATCACTACATAGTATAAAACAAAGTCGCTTTCTCTGTCCCTATGACCCTATGTCCCTATGTATGCTTAAATCTTTAAAACTACGCAACGGATTGTGATGCGGTTTTTTAATAGATAGAGTGAATCAAGAGGAAGGTTTATATGTATAATACATGCCTTATATACCGTGCGAAGCCGGGGCGGGTCGCTAGTTGAAAATAAATTAAGTCTACGCGGACGAAGTCGCGAGTAAAAGCTAGTTATCACATAAATGCACGATTTAATTTGTCTATTGTTTTTATCATAAAATGGTGAGAAAAGATAAGAAATTATACATATGACAGTAACATCGATATTGTTGTCGATGAAAATATTATGCTACCTCAGTTTAGTTTAACTAAGTGCCCCGAGTTAACACAGGTATACTGACAAGTTGTTTTTTTTTTCAGGCCGTGGACACTAAGGGCTTAGAAACCGAAATGAATTACAGAGTTTACAGCGTTGAAGACGTAAGTTTGTGTCCCCTTTAACAGAAGCTGATGAAATCCAAATTCATCATTTAAGTATATTTTATTAGTTTGTGTCAACGAAATCAAAGAACCACTATTTCTTACCAATATCACTGAATAAGTAATAGTACTAACGAACGCCAATAATTACAACAACGATGTTTGGTTTTACTTTTGTTACTCTTTCAAGTTACACGTTCATAATATTCCCATTTTCACACAGGATCATTTATTAATTTATTTAAATATCTTACACACTAACACATATCATGAGTTACTTACTTACTAGTTTACTACATATATAAAATCCCAAAAATTTCGAGTGTTATGTATATACAGTGTGTTACAAAACTACCCGTAAAGCCGAAAGGTTTAATGTGACCTTATAACAAGTCCACTTACAATATTTATGAACCCCAGTATGGTTTCCTGAGATGACAGTTTACTAGGTGTTGAGGTTTCATATCAATATTTACTATTTTAATAGATTTTTATAATTTCATGACAATTGGTTGTAATTGTCAGTCGGTCTAATACAGAACATCTCTCGCAACGAAAAAGTGCATTTTAATTTGAACAAGTGGCGACCGTGACAGGACAATAATTTAACACTAGGGTTGACAATATTTTGGCTTTGATAATTTACGGGGTATTTTGTAACAAGACTTTGCGGGTGGTAGGGCCTTGTGCAAGGTCCATCCGGATAGCTACCACCATCTTACTCACTAATCCTACCGCTAAGCAGCAGTGCTTGCACTGCTGTGTTCCGGTGTGGAGAGTAAGACAGCCGGGGAAATTACGGGCACAAGAGGCATTTCATCTTAGCCCTCTAGGTTGGCAACGCATCTGCAATCCCTCCGGGGTTGCGGGTGTCTATGGGCAGTGGTGATCGCTTACCATCAGGTGACCCACTTGCTCGTTTTCCTTCCTATTCACATAAAAAAAAACTTAACATTTCGCACGAGATAAGTCGTGGGTAAAGTTTGTCGCACTTGCAGGTGGAGACTCAGGATGAGATTGTGCAAACGGTGCGCCTGCGCCGCCCCATCATACACCGAGACTCGCTGAGATCCGAGGACGCCGAGTAAGTTTTACCTCACGTGCAGTATTGTGGATTTTGGCCTTTGACCTTGGAGTGGGATTCTCTGGGCAGCAGCCCTCCCCTGCCCCCTCTTAGCGACACCCTTGCCCCCTTGATTTTGAATGAAGTATTTTTTTATGAAATTATTTACGAGTGTCAGCGGGGCCTACAGTCGTGTAAGAAAACTGGTCTCATCTGTCTATCTCGCTATGACATATATATATCGCTCTGTGTCTTGTTTTACCTATCTATATTACCTATATTATATATATGTATATACTTATATATCAGCATTATGCTGAGGTGGGACCATTTCGTGAAGCATGTTCTTATGTTTTTTTTACTTCTTTTTTTCTTTTGTTTTTGTAATGCTATCATGAATAAATGTTTTCTTTCTTTCTTTCTTTCTTTCTCTATCACCTTAATTCTTTAAATATCTTACTAACCCTTTAAAATTTCAGACATTTTGGCCGACACACCGAGTTACTACATTTTGAGTTTGACGAAGGCTCCTTACAAGCTCAAAGAGCGAATTTAGCTAAATTCTTAATTTTTCTTCAAAGACTATGGCGTATGTGTTCATAATGTCAGTAATATTATTAATGTACAAGATAGTTCACTTCTTAAACTACGATACTGCTGTAATCGGCGCTGAATGAGGGTGCGGCGTCAGTCCGCCGTGATATATAGGTGATATTTAAAAATTTATACTGAATTTAATTCAAGACCGATACTAATGTTTTTTTTTTCTGAGTCAAAATAGAGTTGAGCATTGCTAAATAATTATTTTTAGAGCAGAATATCAACACTGTTTTCGAGAATCAAATAAAATGTAACCCTCTTTTTCATCAAAAAACTAGCTAACATTGAGTAGCTATTCTATCTATTAATTAAGATGAATCTTCAAGTTTTTCACGATGACTTTTTAGTTCAAGATATACTGAATTGAATTGAGTTCACTTTAGGCGAGAATGAGATTCCGTTTCACTTCGAAATTGAGAATGAAACTTCACCTTTTAGAGCAAAATTTTAAAAGCCCTCCCAAGGAAACACCTTTTTTTAGATTTCACGCCAAAAAATCAATAATTTAGCACAGCAGTATCTTAGTTTAAGAAGTGAACTATCTTGTACATTAATAATATTACTGAAATTATGAACACATACGCCATAGTCTTTGAAGAAAAATTAAGAATTTAGCGAAATACGCGCGTTGAGCTTGTAAGGACCCTTAAAGCTTACTCACCTGCGAGCTGTCAAACCCCATCAACACTACGGTTATGGTTACTATAACTGTTATAGTTACAGCTCGCATTCGAGTTAGTTTAACTAACTCATATTCTATGCTTTTCCATGCAGCCCATTTATTGACGTAATAAATTACGTGAGATACGTAATGAATCAGTAAGTTCGATTGTTGTAATACGAATGACGATGGGATGGCTTAGTGGTTAGAGTGACTGCCAACCTTGGCCCCGGGTTCTAGTTCTAGCCCCGGTCGGTAAAATTGTGTACACTTCAAGCGTTGACAAAGAAAGTCTAAGGTCGCATGTTTATCGCTCTCGCCTCCTGCGATCTGAGACATTCTTTATTTCACCGTCCTCGGAATTGTGCTAATACTGTGTGCAAAATGCGAATGTTTGCTGTCGAACCTTGGATGTTTAGTATTTAATACTGTAGGTATTTATGTAAGATGTAACCCTCCAGAGCAGTTGGACAGGTATGCCAAACCGAGTACCTACTTAGGTATAGCGTTTATTCGCAAATCATACTGTGGCTATGTTGCTCGCAGGACCGATGGCCGATGGGGTCAGAAGGTCCTCGAGTGGCGTCCGCGGACCGGGAGACGAGCTGTTTGTAGGCCTCCAACAAGATGGAGCGACGACCTGATCAGGATCGCGGGATCGCGGTGGATGCGGAAGGCACAGGACCGGTCCGAGTGGAGAGCCTTGGGGGAGGCCTATGTCCAGCAGTGGACGTCTTTCGGCTGATATGATGATGATGATACTGTGGCTATGTACCTAGTATGATTATTCGTTACCTGTATGCTTTAGTCACGGATGCACTTAAGGACAAATGAGTAGTGACACGTTTAGCCAGCAGCTTGTTCTCCGTACATAACAAAGTTATGTAACCGGCACTGGTAAAACCAATGTAGGATGATTAACTTGCATTAATTTAGGTTTAGGTGCGGCGGTGTCTAAGCCGTGAACATGTTTGTTTTAATTTAAAAATAGTCTTTTCAATACGATGCTCCAAACTAAAAGTGCCTTTATTGGCATTTTTTGCATGCGCAAAGTTCGTTGTTTGCGCACTACTAGTCCTGGTAATGTAAAATAGTTATGAACGGGGAACAAGCGGATTATTCGTTACCGGGGGCCTTACCATGACGTCCTAATTCCGACTCAGTTCAAGTTTTAGCTGTCACTTTTAGTATGAATCTGACAGCGAGCGAACCTAACCTGAATAGCATTAAGACGTTATGGTAAGTCCCCTGTATGCTTTAGCCAAGGATACACTTGGGGACAAATGTCCGGTGACACGTGTCACCAGCGACGTCGGTTGAAGTGTCCTGACTGGCTTACTCGTTGACGTGGTCAGAATCAACCGCACACTTGTCATTTATAGGTCTGACCGTACCGCCGCGTATCGTAGGCGTCACGTTTTCTCACCGTTTCTTCGTACATTTTGTTGCGATGCCGTAACGTCACCGTTTTTTAAGAGGCGGTGTGGTCGCACCTTAAACTGACATTGGCCCAAGCGTTACGGCCGCCATTAAGGGAGAATAGAAGTGGCGTGACTTCAGACTTCGCTCGACATGTCGGTAACAACGCGCGACACGTTTCGCAAACGACACACGGATCACGCGATGTCGCAAGACATGTCACGTGAACGGCCGGCGTCGCTTGAAACGTTGAGAAAGACGTTTTTCGTGACAAAAAGTTACACTAGGTCTTAGGGACTCTGTTATGAATAGATCTAGCCTTAATTAGTATCCGCAAAACCAAGTGGCGAGTCAGGCAAAAAATAACCGGATAAATCCGGATTTTTGTCGCATTTTATAAATCCGGTTTTTTCGGATTTCAATTACAGTTGACAAAGTGTCAACTTTGAGCAGAATTTTCCTATTGAATTAAGTTTCATTTCATTCATTCATGCGTTCGTTTCGTTCCCCGCCGCGTAGCACTATTTATCCCTCTCCCCTCCGCGCTTTACTGGCTATCTCATACTTAGCTTCAGATCTAGCTAGTCGGCCGGTCCGGTAGTACTGTACTGCAGACACAGCAGTACTGGACTGAATTAACGCGGATTATCAAGATTTTTGCAGTTTTATTTTATATATTCTTAGGGAAATTTTAAAAACAATAAAATTGAACACCATTGGGTTTCAAAAAACATGTAATTACATGAAAATTTCAAAATATTAATAAAAATCCGAAAAATCCGGATAATCCGGATTTGTACAAGTTGATAATTTGTAAATCCGGATTTGAGAAAAGAACCGGATTTTGCAATCCCTAGTCTGTTCCATTCCTTTTGATACCTAACGCTAACAGGGGCCTTACCATGACGTCTTAATGCGATTCAGTTTAGGTTCGCTCGCTGTCAGATACATACTAAAAGTGACAGCTAAAACCTGAACTGAGTCGGAATTAAGACGTCATGGTAAGGATCTTGCACTATTATTGCTCGGTCCGCTCCATAAGGCAGTGCAGGTGCGAAAGAGATAGATTGATTCCGATGATTTACCGCCTGACTCGCCATTTGGTTTTGCGGATACTATAACAAACCAATCGGGAAACGTTTGTGTAAGAGCTATATGTCGAAAAAGACATACGTGTTGCCACAATTAGATAGCTTATTGGCACTCTTATTGGTTATATTATTTCTCTATGGTTCGGAACACCTATTTAACCTATGGTGTTCTTCAGGCGCAAGATCAGCCCGGCGGAGCGGGAGCGTCTCAACTCGGCGAGCATAGAGTTCAGCATGAGTTTCCTGGACTTCCAGCGGCTGTTCCATCGCGTGGAGACGGTCCACCTGGATGCGGAGACCAGCTGGCCGGAACCCTCGCTTGCCGACAAGCACAAGTGGCAGGTCAGTAGAGTATTTCAGCCACAAATACATCCTACTATCTAACTAATATTATAAATGCGAAAGTTTGGATGGATGGATGGATGTTTGTTAGTTACTCAATCACGCCAGAACGGCCCAACGGATCTGGATAAAATTCGGCGCATAGATAGAGAAAAGCCTGGAATAGCACATAGGCTACTTTTTATCCCGGAAAGTTCCCGCGGGATGGCGATAAACGAATTCTTTGCAGACGAAGTCGCGGGCAACAGCTAGTAATATAAATGCGAAAGTTTGTGACGATGTGAGTGTGTATGTTTGTTGCTTCTTCATGCGCAAACGGCTGGACGGATTTGAATGAAATTTGGAACGGAGATAGCTGGTACCCTAGATTAAGACATAGGCTACTTTTTATCCCGGAAAATTGCACAGTTCCCGCGGAATAGCGATAAACATGTCAAAGGTCGTAGCTGCCTAGAGTCGGTAATGTTAATAAATTGTTGCAGAACATACTATCGACATCAGTCTTATCAGTTCTTAAATCTATTTCTACGCGGAAATTCTAGTCGTAAAAGCTTAAACTTAAACCGCCATTTTTAATAGTGGCATCAGTGCTTTATATCTTTCCTCAAACAAAACCATATAACCACAAATGTAGGCAAGTAGAGCCTGGACAATGGCGAACCTGTGCGCCAACAATCATGCTAAGCGTGGCCTTTAAGTCTTGTTATTTCTCTGGCTACCCCGTAAAGGACAAAGACGTGATTTATGTAAGTATATACCTATAGATTATCCTTTAGTGACACATTTTGCTCTGTCTACAGGTGAAGATTCACCAAGGGGCGTGGCGGCGCGGCGTGACCGCCGGCGGTTGCAGAAACTACGTTCGTAAGGGTCCAGTGTCGTATTTATTACATAATGTCGTGTCGGTGTCGTGTCGTGTGTCGCTGGTTTGTCGTTGTGCTTTTAACGTGTAGTCTGTGATTAGCAATGTGCTATACCGACCGCTTAAGTTAAGTCTGTAATTGTTTTATTTCTATCTTTAATGGTAATAAACGTTTATCTTATCTTATCTTATCTTAACTGAGTCCTCGCCCGCGCGGCACAGGGGCGCAGGGTACGACAAAGGGGGCGAGAGAGGTGCGGGCGGCAGACAATATGCTTGCTTAGCACGTCCTCGTAAAATATATATATTTTCTACATTAAATACCATTTATATTATGTAGGTATGATAAGGTGAAGCTGAGCAGCTCAACAAAAAATAGAGTCACCAAAAAAAAGCTTTTATCAAAAATGTTATATTTGGGTTAGGTTACTTCTTTTTCTACTAGACGTTTTGTACCGTACAGAGCACGTAAGTTCCACAATGTGACGTCCAAAAGGTTAACGTTAACCTTCCCTTCCAGATTTCTTCCACATGAACCCCCAGATCCAGATAGCGCTCTCGGAGCCGGACACCCTCGTGGTCTCCCTCAACCAGCACAGCGTGATGGAGCCGAAGGTCATCGGCTTCAGCATCTACAAGCTGAACAGGGTGCTCGTTGAGACCGCAACTCCTGCGCAGTTCAAGCGGCTCAAGAGCACCATTAATTCTCAGTACACAAACAGCCGGCAAGTCAGCCACAGGTGAGTCGAGGCTTATTTTGATGAATTTGATAATCGCACTGAATAAATAATTCTTCTTCTTTTGTTAATATGACCCCATCGATCCATGCGATGTTTTCGCCAATGCCAAAGTAATAAATACAGTATTCAAAAATCTTGTGACATAAATGTCGGGAACGTTGTACGGTAGAACACGGTCAAACGACCCCCCTCCCCCCTGTCGGGCTCTTAGCCAACGGACAATGATACCCCTCGGAGACCGCCAGGAAATCATTAACCGATGCCCAGGGTGCACCGGACCAAGCACTGCTCTTCCCCCCGGACGGATCCGAAAACGAACCGCAGCTCTTGACCACACGCGGAGGTAACCCGACTCGCTCCCCGAATAAATATTTATTACTAGCTGTTGCCAGCGACTTCGTCTGCAAAGAATTCGTTTATCGCTATCCCGCGGGAACTACGCAATTTTCCGAGATAAAAAGTAGCCTATGTGCTATTCCAGACTTTTCCCTATCTATGTGCCGAATTTCATCCAGATCCGTCGGGCTGTTCTGGCGTGATTGAGTAACAAACAAACATCCATCCATCCATCCATCCATACTTTCGCATTTATAATATTAGTTACATAGTCTGGCAGATAGATCACCGCAGTAAAATGATATTTCAGTGTTTTCAGTTTTTGGCGAATATTAAATAGTAAATAGTGATGTGACATAGGCTATTTTTTTATTCCGCAGACTAAAATGACAATCACAAATGTCAAACGTAAAAATAACGTGACCAGCTTAAAAGAAACAGTGCAGGGGCCTTACCATGACGTCCTAATTCCGACTGAGTTTAAGTTTTAGCTGTCCCTTTTAGTATGAACCTGACAGCGAGCGGACCTAAACTGAAACGCATTAAGACGTCATGGTAAGGCCCCTGATCTTGGATTGCCGCGGGATACAGGTGTACCTACTTCCACAAAGTCCATTTTTTTATTTTTTATAAGCCTTTTTTTTATTCCGAATTCGCTACAATTTCGGTAAGTACATGTTGTTGTTGTTATTGTCTTTTATTTTTCTTATTTTTTTATTTATTAAATTGTCGCGAAATTCGGCGTGCCTCATGGCATAGGCCTCCTCCGTGTATTGGAGGGTTTGGGCTATAGTTCCCACGCGCGCCCAGTGCGGATTGGGAACTTAACACACACCATTGAATTTCTTCGCAGATGTGTGCCAGGTTTCCTCACGATGTTTTCCTTCACCGAAAAGCTCATGGCAAATTACAAATGTAATTTTCGCACATAAATTCCGAAAAACTAAGAGGTGCGAGCCCGGGATTTGAACCCACGACGCTCTGCTTCAGAGGCCACAGGTCAAACCACTAGGCTACCACGGCTTTAGTCCAACTAACAACTAAAATTACAGATGCGACCTGCAACCGGGCTCTTACCTCATCATGCCGACGACCTTCGAGCCCCGCGAAGAAGCCAACTTCTCTCTCCGCATCTTCTCCACGAAGACCGTGAGGATGCGTCCCCTGGACTCCTCCCCGCAGATGATCAAAGCGGCCGTCATCAAAGCCCCCCCAGGCCTGGAGCTGAGCAGCTTCGCGCAATACGAAGCCATATTCCTGCAGCTAGCTGACGAGCATCGGACCATCGATGCTTTTGAACTGCAGGAATTGCTGGACGCCTGTCTCCCCAACGATTATATCAAGAGCTGTGCCTCTATAGACACTTGCCGGCAGATTGTGCTGTCGTTGGATGTATCCTTTTTGACCAATGACACACGGCGGCCACGACGTACAAAATCCGCGTTCTGAAATGAACACGGGCACGACGTCGTCTGTACATGCGTCAATGTGTGCGTAAGATACACAGGGCTGTCTATCGCAAAAGCCTAGTACTATAAGTACTACCAATGACATAAATATACTAAAGATATGGCTTAGATGTGTGCAAATAAATGTACTTAATCGTTGTCTATTTATTTAAACTTACTTAAAATGTGTCTGTCTGTGTATTTAAGCATTATTATTTTCAATTACAATAGATGTACGACAACAAACTTAAGCGAATGATTCTGTAGTTATTTCATGTATTAATCGCGATAATTTCAGAAAGCATTAATTTTCTAATGTTTTATAAAATGAAGTAGGTAGGATAGGTTCCCGAACTTGTGACATGCGGCCGACATACATCGTGTCGCGAGCCCTACTAGTTGCCAGCAGCTTTCCGGCAGCCTGCGCTTGAGGGGTGGGGTAACTCGAATAGGTGCGGGGCGGAGCGTGGCCATTCTGTACGTTAGTACTATTATATATTCTGTGCCAATGATATCAAAAGTCAAGATACGCCTGTCCGAACAATTCGCTTACTGCGCAATTGGGCATTTTCTCTGACACACTGACAGCTGAACGATACGGCGTCCTGTCACAGACTAAGGCACGGTGGTCTTTTAGGACCACTGCATTTGACGAATTACTCGTAAGCGTTGGGCCTATCTTTACGAAGTAATATATATATCTATGTTTTTTACAATATTGTTTTTCGATTAAGGTAATGACACCAGTGTTGGACACTTTAAGCTGACAAGCATCTAATGGACACATAATTCTTTCTTTTTTTGGGATATATTGCACAGGCACGCTCTGCGTTGGACATGATTCAATAATTTTATTATTTATTATTATATTATTATGATTTACTAACATAGTTTTAAGTCCCATTGTTACTAACAAATTATGGATTTTTCTTGTAAATCTGAAATAAATTATTATTATTATTATTATTATTATTATTAAAAATCATGCGGTTGTTAATTGACTGTTGTAAATTAAATAAATGACTATCCCTTAGTTTCTATTTAATAAGACTCATTGTCCATTACTGGGTCCTTGTCCAACACTGGTGCCGTTTACCAGGCTCATTCTACTAGGAAGGAACTACTTCCTCGTGCCCTCACTGCTGAGGGTCGTGATCACAAAGGAACTCGGAACTAAGAGCGGACTATTCCGACATATCCTAACTTTCTACCTGGGACCATGACGTCTTAAAATTCCGACTCAGTTCAGGCACAGAATATATAATAGTACTAACGTACAGAATGGCCACGCTCCGCCCCGCACCTATTCGAGTTACCCCACCCCTCAAGCGCAGTCTGCCGGAAAGCTGCTGGCAACTAGTAGGGCTCGCGACACGATGTATGTCGGCCGCATGTCACAAGTTCGGGAACCTATCCTACCTACTTCATTTTATAAAACATTAGAAAATTAATGCTTTCTGAAATTATCGCGATTAATACATGAAATAACTACAGAATCATTCGCTTAAGTTTGTTCTCGTACATCTATTGTAATTGAAAATAATAATGCTTAAATACACAGACAGACACATTTTAAGTAAGTTTAAATAAATAGACAACGATTAAGTACATTTATTTGCACACATCTAAGCCATATCTTTAGTATATTTATGTCATTGGTAGTACTTATAGTACTAGGCTTTTGCGATAGACAGCCCTGTGTATCTTACGCACACATTGACGCATGTACAGACGACGTCGTGCCCGTGTTCATTTCAGAACGCGGATTTTGTACGTCGTGGCCGCCGTGTGGTTCAGGTTTTAGCTGTCATTTTTAGTATGGATCTGACAGCAAGCGAACTTACTGAATCGGAATTGAGCATTAAGACTCATGGTAAGCCCCCTGTAGTTAGGTGGGGTGATGATGAGGCAGGGATTGGAGGTGAGCTGAAGATCGAGTTCTGTGGGGTGCCATGGGAGAGGCCTATGTCTAACATTGGACTGTCATAACCTGATTATGATGGGACAAGTAGTATTGCCGCTCAATAGTCCATTATCGATAGTATTTACATAGACTATCTATAGTTGGAGCAAACACATAGTAACCGATTAGAAAGAGAAATCCGATATGATTGTGACGTTATTTGTCACAACGCCCATATAAACTCCATATTAAAATTCCGTTTTCATGAAAAAGCTCTATACTGTATTTTTTTGGTCCGTGGAATTCTGACAGCTGTCATAATTAGACGTTTCAGGGGTCACCAACATTTTTTTCTGCTGGACAAATAATTGTCAGACTAACTTTTGTTATTTTAACTAATAAATCACGGAAGAAAAAGTACAGAAGCTAAAATAACGTTATTTTACAGCAATACTTAAAATCTTTGATTAAAGTAAACGGAGAAGCCATGGTATTTCTTAATAATTTGTATATTTTCCGGCAAGTATATACAGTTTTATTTTGAAGACAATTGGCTAATCAGAGTACGGAACTTTTAAGTTAAAAACTTTACAAGTCACATTTATTATTAGGGAAATCATTTTACGAAATAATTATTATAATCGTAGACCGAAGGTTTGACATATATGACAATCATCAAAGTAATACCCAAAACAATTTATTTTCTCCCCAAAAAAAAATATGATTATTAATTATGTCTAAATTATGCGATTTAAAATTAAACCAAGTATGTGTTAATTACTAATATGTAGAAATGATTGTTAATTTAATTATTTCAACTTCAACATTATGTTCTACATTTATTTATTTTTTGCATTTCTCACCACAGATTTAAGGAACGTTTATTTGACTGGTAATACCAAGAAATGTCAGAATTCCACGGAGTAAAAAAATACACTATAGAGACCAATCTTTGATAGCCAGTTAGTATTTGAAAAATATTTTTTTCTGTGCAATACTATAGTATAGGCCTATCAATAGTATAGCATTTTTCGATTACAACTATCGCACAAAGGAGCGTCGTATTGTCTTTCTTGTCAATTTCATCCAAACAGCATCGCAGTACCGTGATCCTTAACTCTAGCACAGAAGAGTGGCACGGGCCGCATCTCCCTGGCCAATTTCAAGGATCTGATGTGCTCGCTGAAGCACTGGCAGATGGTGTTCAAGACGCATGCGCGGGAGAAGATGGGCGTGCTGCTGGCGGAGAGGCTGCGCGACGCTCTGCGAGAGGTACAATAAAATTACTTGGAGTTAACACTTGACAGATGGGCGTGCTTTCAGCAAATTTTCACATGTCACGTGTAATTTTTTTACACAGTCAAAAAATAACGTAAAAAAAAAACAAGTTATTGCTCTTTTTTAGTTAACTAACTTAATTCACACTAAGTTCGAAAAATATACGTCAAAAGTAAGCCAAATATGTTTCGCAGATGTGTGCAGTCCTCACGATGTTTTCCTCCACCATAAGCTCGTGATAAGTTTCAAATGTGATTTCGCACGCAAATTCCGAAAACTCAGAGCGAGCCCGGGATTCGAACCCTCACTCTGCTTGAGACGCCACAAGCTAAACCACAATATACCGACCGCTTAAACGAGTCCTCCGCAGTTTAGGTTGAACAACCGGCGCTCCTGCCGGGCAGGATAATGGCAGTAGGTTGTCGCTCGCTCGCACGCTGGCATCGCGCGTTATCTCTGTGTTACCCTAGTACTATTACTTATTCTGTGGTACAGGGGCGCGGGCGAGGACTTATTTAAGCGGTATGGATGGGTTATACTTGCTAAATCGCGTACCAGGGCTTAAAAGTACGTCCACCTTCTCATACCAGGTGCAGAAACCTGGTATCAAAATACTTTCAAAGTATTCTGTCCAACGTAACAAGTAGAATACTTGCTTCCTTGCAAGTTTAAACCTTGTTGTTATACAGATAAGATTCAAAATATTTCAATCAAGACGTAAAATACTTTGAAAGTATTTTATTTCATGTATAAGCGCAATCTGAACCCTATGTGTATGAAGTAGTACTTACTTTGAAGGGACATTATACTTAAGTGGTAAAATACTTTCAAGTCTTGCAAGTATATCGGGTCGGTACCTGGTTGGTATACTTGCAAGGAAATACCTGGTATCAAAACCTGGTAAAGTAAATACGCACCATCTCTATTAAGCAGTCTGTCTATAGGCTAGCACAGCTTGCCTTAAAATAACCTTATATACACCTAATCATCAGGTCGGCTTCGTGGTCCCGGACCGCGCCATGACGCTGCTCTTGCTGCGCTACATGCGTAAAGACGGGATGCTCCGGTTCGGGGACTTCGTCTCGACCGTCATGCATCTGCATCGAGCTTTCAGTGAGTATATCAGCTGCGCAGTGGTTGTGTCAGCTGCTTTAGTGAGTGCCTTACCTATGGCTGCTGCTTTAATGAGTTTGGCAGCTGTTTTAGTGAGTACCTTACCTATGGCTGCTGCTTTAGTAAGTTTGGCAGGTGTTTTAGTGAGTACCTTACCTATGGCTGCTGCTGTAGTGAGTATGGCAGCTGTTTTAGTGAGTACCTTACCTATAGCTGCTGCTTTAGTGAGTTTGGCAGCTGTTTTAGTGAGTACCTTACCTATAGCTGCTGCTTTAGTGAGTTTGGCAGCTGTTTTAGTGAGTACCTTACCTATGGCAGCTACTCCAGTACGTATGCCAACTGTTTTAGTGAGTACCTTACCTGTGGCAGCTACTCCAGTGCATATGACAGCTGTTTTAGTGAGTACCTTGCCTATGGCAGCTACTCCAGTGCATATGCCAGCTGTTTTAGTGAGTACCTTACCTGTGGCAGCTACTCCAGTGCATATGACGGCTGTTTTAGTGTGTACCTTACCTATGGCAGCTGCTTTGTAGAGTTTTATAGCGCCTGTATTAGTGAGTGAATACTTAGCGTACTTAGACGATTATTTATTATGCTATGGTTTAAGCAGACTTACTGCTTCCAAGTAGGTGGTGTGCTATACATTTAGGTAGATACTTATTCGTACTATTCTTCTTTCAGACGTGTTCTACAACAATAGTTCTACTCAATCTAACTACATCAACCTGAACTTAGCCGAAGTAAGTATTTTACCTCATTTTATGTTTGTTAATCTCAGAACACTGTCATTTGGTATATATGAAGATTCGAGTTATCTTTCAATACCGGACGCGAAGTCTGTTTTAATTATTAGTGACATATCTATGTCTGTAACTTCTGTAACTTCCAAGCAGGGGCCTTCCTTACCATGACGTCTTAATTCCGACTCAGTTCAAGCTTTAGCCGTCACTTTTAGTATGAATCTGACAGCGAGCGGACCTAAACTGAATCGCATTAAGACGTCATGGTAAGGCCCCTGGTCTGGGAGCAAAGAAATAACATAGAATGTACCAGCTGCTTCTCAGATGGTAAAAGCCCATCGAGGGAAGGGACGAAAATCTTAGGAATCATTTTATAGGCGATGCGGCTAGCAACCCATCACTATTTTGACTCCCCTTTTTGCTTATAACTACGCCCGCAATCAGCTCCGCTGACACGAGCCAAGCTTTATACTTTACCAGCTGTTGCCAGCGACTTCATCTGAACTACGCAATTTTCCGGGATAAAAAGTAGCCTATGTGCTATTCCAGACTTTTCTCTATCTATGTGCCGAATTTCATCCAGATCCGTTGGACCGTTCTGGCGTGATTGAGTAACAAACAAACAAACATCCATCCATACTTTCGCATTTATAATATTATTTAGATATTCTTTACGCCTCTAAAACTTGGTATATTAATTTTAATTTATTGTTTCAGTGGCTAAAATGTGCTCTGACATGTTAAACAAGTGACATTCAAACCTACCCGCATAAGTACAACAATGCAACAACAACACTGCACAACGATGCGGGCGCGGCGCGGCGTTTTCTTAACACGACACAACACATACTTTTAACACGACGCACGCTACAGACAGCCTGGCGAAAAAGAGTAGAAATTAAAAAGTGGCAATACTGTAGTGTCGTCCCTTTCTAATCTATAGTCAGAATATATAATAGTACTAACGTACAGAATGGCCACGCTCCGCCCCGCACCGATTCGAGTTACCCCACCCCTCAAGCGCAAGCTGCCGGAAAGCTGCTGGAAACACTTAGGGCTCGCAACGCGGTGTCGGCCGCACGGCACTCAGTTCGGGAACCTACCCTACCTACTTCATTTCATAAAATATTAGTAAATTAATGCTTTCTGAAATTATCGCGATTAATACATGAAATAACTACAGAATCATTCGCTTAAGTTTGTTGTCGTACATCTATTGTAATTGAAAATAATAATGCTTAAATACACAGATAGACACATTTTAAGTAAGTTTAAATACCTAAATAGATAACGATTAAGCACATTTATTTGCACAAATCTAATCATATAAGTACCTATATTTATGCCATTGGTAGTACTTATAGTACTAAGTTTTTGCGATAGACTCAGCCCTGTGTATCTTACGCACACATTGACGCGTGTATAGACGACGTCATGCCTGTGTTGATTCAAGAACGCGGCTTTTGTACGTCGTGGCCGCCGTGTGCTATAAGTATATGAAAACGGGACGACACTACTGTATTGCCACTTTAATTTCTACTCTTTTTGCCAGGTTGTACCTAAGTACGTGGCGCATGCCAAGCTGACAAGGAATAAACTACAGACAGTAAATAATTCTTTCCCATCGTGAATACACGATTAGGTACTCCCGAATGATGCCCACGTGTCTATATTCCAGTCTATACTAGTAGTCTACTCTGTGGTGTCTATGGGTCTGACTGAAGTGGCATGAATGCCATACAAATACGTACGTTTCCGAGATAATACGATGGGATAGGACGCACGACATCTGTAGGTAGTAACATCAGGGGCCTTACCATGACCTCCTAACCCTTGAGAACCCAAGGACAACATAATGTCCTCGCAAAATCTCCTCTAAAACCTATTTACTGCTATATTTAGAGCAGATTTTGCGAGGATGATATTTGTCCTTGGGTTCTCAAGGGATAGTGCGTTTCAATTCCGAACCAAAGTTGGATGGGCCGCTGTCAGATCTAGATACTAAGTGTCAAAAATGACAGCTCAATTCAATTCAATTTTTAAAAAGAGAGCGCCATCGATACTGTCGATGATTCCGCCAATGTCGAGGTTGAAGAAGACAGTGTCGTTATTTATTTAACCGTAAAATAACAGCTAAAGTATCGGAATTGCATAGCATTGAGATGGTAAGGCCCAATATAAAAAGTTACTCTATGGTATTGCCTCAGGCCTTTTTCATCACGAACTTATTAAAGGTGGAAACACATTGTTAACACGCGACGCGACCCGATGCAACGCGACGCGTGTTGAGTCGAATCAAATTGTATTATTTTCTATGACCAGAACCACACTATGAACATCCGACGCGACGCCATGCGCATACATTCGTTGCATCGGGTCGCGTCGCGTGTTAATAATGTGTTTCCACCTTCAACGTTGTCCCAGCTGCCAAGTTTAATTATCTTACTTTTCGACGGAAAGGTGGCTATATCATCAATACCACTTCGATGCATAATGCGGTGTTTCTTGCCGTATAAGATTTGGAACGACGGTTGAGGTTTTCCCAACTTATTATAACATGGGGGCTTTTAAAAAACGAACGTACCAATTTTTGCAAGGCCAGCAACGCATCAGCAGTCCTGATGTTACTGTGGGTGTGCGGCGGTGTTCACTTAACATCAGGCGAACCACACGCCCGTTTGTCGACTTGAATTAAAAAGGCCCTTGCGTTAAAATGAACATCTGTGCAATACGCACTGTTTTGTTTTAAGTCCTTAGAAGACTATACGTTATTGATGTAACTAAGTGTGTAGGTTTAATGTGATTAATTATTTAAGTCACTTTAGCTTGCTTCGTTTGTCCCAGTAAGCTTATCCCGACTTCCAATGAAATTACTTTTTTGACTAAGTTAAACGTAGGATGACGGCACCAGTTATGGACATGGACCCAATAATGCACAATAACTCTTATGTAAAAGACACTAAGGCAAGTCGTTTATTTTACAACAGTCAATTTAAAACCATACCATCTTTAAATTTAGAATGAAATGTCCATTACTGTACTGGTGCTTGACAGCTTAAAGTGTCCAACACTGGTGCTGTCATCCTACTACCTTGTATTTACCTACCTGCGCAATATGAAGACAAGCCATGCACCACTCTCTGTTAAGTTAAGTGATCTATGATGACGACTCTGTTTCGTAATAATAAATAGAGGCGGAATCATAATATAGCTGACACTTAAAATACCAGATACTTAAGAGTGTTGAGATAGGCCCATAATGTCAAATGTCACCGAATCAGAAATATTCGTTAATTCCAGCATTTTTGATTTCGTCGCATCTCACGACGTTTTAATTTGGTTTTAACCAATTCGCCGCGGAGCAACTCTAGTGTCACTCGCAACTGTCAACTTAATCTCGTCAAATAAAGGTGGAATATGCATTTAATGACTTCATAATATCAAGTCATCGGCAATAAGGTTAAAAAGTGCGAAGATCAAACGCGTATTAATTCATACATGTTTGACATCATTTAATATATCCATTTTGTATTGAGTTGTGCTCCGCTACTATTCCAGTGATCTAGAGGAGACTGAATATACTTTAGAACGGCTAGCACGCATGCCATTACTCCCCTTGTCACTCAGTCTCCTTTATTGCCGCTCAAGCTTCAAGTTTGAAATGACGTTTGGTGGGTGAGGAAGGGGGTGAGATGGGGTAGGCGGGGATTTATTTTGTGTAGTGGAAGCGGCATATCATACTGAACTGTATGCTTATTGTCTAACTCGCTCGCGATCGCCATCGTGTTAATTTTGACAGTTCTTGTATGAATGTGACAGCTAGCTGATTCCGATGCCAATTGTCAGCCCATACATGAACTGTCAAAATGAACACGATGGCGATCGCGAGCGAGTTAGACAATAAGCCTACTGGTTATAACTGGTTATTGGCGGTTTAATTTTCCGTGGGGTACGCCCTGTTCCATCCTTCCGTTGATCCTTTTAGTAGTAGCCGTAGAAATTAAATAATAAGTATAATTTTAATACTCAACGCATTTAAATGTACGTGTATAGATGTCTAGATGTCTATGTTATACCTGACCAGTACTGCAAGTATCAAACACTTTCATAACGAACAGTTTTGGTACTTGCCAAATGAAGCCAACTGTTGTGCTGGTCGGGTTATGTATCTGCATAGATTTTTAAGTACAGAATATTAATGCAAACGATCTCGCTTAAAAATTAATGTTAAACTATATTTAAGTTAATGTTTGAGGACTACGAAGCGCTTATGAAAGAGATAAGTAGCAATATCGACTTCTCTCTCTCTACCTACAAATATTAGGTATAGTAGGCGGCAAAGTAAAACATGGGGGGATATGCACAGTATGAAAAACAACATCATTTTCATACTGCGCATATCCCCTCCACGCTTTACTTATTTGCCGCCTACTATACTTACTGCATTGGTCATGAGATATGTTCAGATAGGGTCTATTTACACGCCAAAAAACTAGAAAAAGAAATGAATTTAATGCCTCAAAATCTCCATCATAAGTGCTTTGTGGAGAGTTTACAATTTCGATATAAAATTTTATTATTTTTTATGGCGTTAAAGAGTTTCAATGCCTTGACGGCCTGTGGCCTGTTCCTCGGTACAACTTACAATTTTACAAGTAATTAGCAACATTGGCCCAACCAACCAATCAATGGCGGTTTTTTTTTTAATTTATTGCTTTACCTTGGAGTCCTTCAGTCGGAATCTTAGTTAATAACAAAACAAACAGACTGGACAGAAATTATACAAAACATAAAAGATAAAACTTCTAACTAAAAAGTAGTGAAAGTTGGTTGAATTAATAATAGCATTTTCCTTGTTACAATATGATATAGGTATTATGTATTGTACACTTGTCTCAATGGTTTTTTTTTATTTATTGCTTGACATTGGATACTAAGTCCTTCAGTCGGAGTCTTCAATGGTTGGCATTTGGCCAATGTTGCCAGTTTAAACATGTAAAATTGACATTTTTAGCTTCGAGAAACAGGTCACAGTAAGTTGTTGTTTATTGCTCCATTTGCTTAAAGTATTTCGGATATGACAGCTAAGTTTTTTTATGATAGTTATTTGAATTGAATTCAGTAATAAATTGTATTTCAACCTAGCTAATTTAATTAGTAGGTTGTTGTACTTAACATTGATTTTTGTCGTTGCTTTTTTCAGTTAAATATTACATCATAAACCTTAGCGTTTTTGGTGTTGACCAAAACTCCACCGAGTTGTTTTTTTATTTAATTTTTAAGTTTCCTTACATCGATCTGTTGTCACAATAGGTACTCAAGCTTCTTATATTTGTGTGTAGGTACTATGTGTCAAGTATAATCATTAAATCTCTATTAACGCAACTATTTCAACAGTAAAGTTATAGGGTATAGGGAACTTACTATAAGTTCGATTGTCTACATCTTTGCTATCTATACATAGCGAGATACATCACAAAACAATTTAACTCATTCTAATAAAAAAATAACAAATGTGTTTTCTTAATTCCACGAGAAAACTAGTAAGAAACGCTTTGTATCAGGAACTTAACCTTTTCCACGTTACGTCGAATACGAGAGACGTCATCCATACGCCATTCTTCTTTATTGCGATGTCTTAAGTTGAACCTAAACACAATTGAACGAAGGACGCTTTTGCATTGAAGTAATGGACGTAGGTATATGGGTCGTTGGCGTCGGAAAGGTTAATACTTTTGCTATTTCATTCACGCACGTAGCAAATCGCTGCGCGAACAAAGGACGGCTACGACTTATATCACAACACGAGGCGTTTCGTATAGTTAAGTATTTGTAAATCGAGCTTAAATGAACCGACGAATTTAATGTGACCTTTTCTAAAACTATTTACCCACTTGAACCTTTTTGGTCTTGATATTCTTAGATATAGTATGTCTATTTCACTAAGGGTCGCTTGCGAGGTTTAGAGTTAATTTAACACAGAGTTAGTTAACCCAGGGTCAGTGCAACTGTCCTTAGCCCAGGTTTAACAGGTTTGGGTTTTTGCTGCAAGTGGCTCCATACTTTTATAATCTACTATTTTTCATCCTCATGTTCTATGTGTACAACTCTTATTAAATATATGAATATAATATATTATTGTTTTATTTCCAAAATCTCCCAAATCCCTAAGACTGAAAAGATGGGTCGTATTCTAAGATTTACTAGACAAAAATTGGTAATTTTGTAAGTCTGATGGTATATACAGAAAATTTTATAAAAAAAAATGTGTAAGATTAAATTATTAGCAAATTTATTAAAATTTATTTCTCAAATTCAACTAAACACAGCTATTTACATTGTTATTGTTATTATTACTACAAATATTTTCTACTTATTCCATTTATGACTTAATAAAATTCAAATAATACAATAAATAATTATATAATACAGAAGCCAAGCTAAGGTAGTAAAGGCGTAGTCAGTGGCGAGTGGGTGTCTGCCAAGGCAGGCAGCAGCAAGGATCTTTACCTACCAGCATTGCGCGGTCTCGTTGTCTAAGGAAAGACTGGCCCAGCATACAGGCCCTCCTCTTCTTGGCGCGGTCCTGGCGGAAGAAAGGGCCACCAGAGGCGTTTGTGGTGAAACCCTTGTGGCATACCACTGTCTCCATCACACAGGATTGAGGGCAACGCCGGAGAGGTTGTTTGGGTAAACCACTTCGGAAGAGATTCCCATACTCCTAGGCATCTGTGCCTAGGGCATCCACAAAGATTTCCTCGCTACAAAAAGACCATCGAGTGGAGAAGACATCCACCAATTCGGATGGATGGCTTGGTTAAAGTCGCGGGTTCATGGTGGATGCAAGCTGCTTCCTACCGAGGCAACTGAAGGTCTATGGGGGCCTATGACCAACAGTGGACGTCCTATGGCTGATATGATGATGATGATGTCAAAAAAATGCAGCGGTAATGTCACATCCCAATCTGCATGCGCTGCCTGCCTATATCACCACTGTAACCCTAGGCCGTAGTTTCTTTGTCTCATTCTTTCTTCTCCGCTGTCCCCGTGTCTTCTGCTGACGCTGCCTTGTGTAGCTCATATAACTGAACTATCTGTTCATCGGTCATGTGGTCCAACAGTTTAGGGTCGAGGTACTTCCCTACAACCTTTCTCTTTGCCTGCTGCAGCGGTTTCATTTGTTTCGCCAGGTTAATCGCATAATCCTGTTGAGAATAACATTTCTTAGTCCGACTAGCACAGTACAGAGTTAAAAAGTTAAATCGCTAACTCGGGGTTAGGTTTGACAGTTCCATACATTTTGACACTACTTATCCCGGGTTAGCAGGTTAGCATCTAACATGGGGTTAAGCAGCATAACTACAGGTGGCAAGACAATATGTTACGGGCCTAGAATACAAAAAGGACTATGTCTTCTTTATATTGAGGAATTTGTCATGGGTGATGGGCCCCAGACGTTATTCCATTTCGAATTGTATAAACATACCTAGCTCTATTTTAAATTTAATTAGGCAACCATCAATTTTACAGTGAAGAGTTTAAGTCAATACAGTATGAGCAGGTTATTTAAGTTTTCCTTCACCAAACATTTCTGTGTTAAAAAAAAGGTGTAAGATAATAAAAAAAATATAAAATGTTTATTTTGCAAATAGACCGCCAAGGGCCTCTTTACATGGTTTTTTTAACTCCCAGCGCATTCGGAAAGACCATCACTGCCAAGAAGAATGCGTCGCAAGAAACTCGGCACAAACTATTTTTTTCAAAACAATCACATATACATAGGTATTTAAATTCTACTTAACTATATGTGCCGGCACATAAGTCTAGCGATGACGAGTCACGTGGAGGGGATTTGCGCACCCACGATACCGTATTTTATACTTCTGCGCATACAAGGTCATCGCTAGACTTACGTGCCAGCACTTATACTAATACATTATTATAATAGTAGTAATAATAGTAGTAATAAGATAAGATGTAGACTATAGCCCAAATCCTCCAATACACGAAGGAGGCCTATGCCATGAGGCACGCCGAATTACGCGACAATTTAATAAATAAACGACAATAACAACAACAACAACACATACTCAATCCTAGTTTTATTCACCTATGTAGTCGCCATCTTGCATGGGAACAGTGTTGGACCATCAATGTTAACAAGTAACTGTAACGAATGGACCTCACGAGACAGGCTCAGCCTAGTGTGAAGGTCATAGGTAACATGTTTAATTCTGTGAAACTTTTTAGTAAATAAACTAATATTTTTTTTTTTTTTTTTTACTGAAATTGTAGCGATTCGGAATAAAGAGGCTTACAAATAAATAAAAAATAAGATTAACATACTGTCCATTCGTTCAAGAATATCCTGGCTTCTTCCGGGTTACACTGCTTGTGCCTTTTGAACTCGTCTCTTGCATAGTTATCCCCCATCACCCGTAGCTCCGCAGGCAGAGCTCGGTGCACCCGGAATATCAGCTTATACAACTGCCTCACTCTAGACACATGCTGCCCTGAGCAAGGCATTCTACGGACAGGACAGTAATGTAGCTATAACACTGACTGTATAATTATACGAATACAGTGTCTCGTCAAGTTGTTTCAGTATATTTCAGCAGGTTGCTGGGTTAGTAGCACTGTAAATGTTTTTTAGGATTGTTACCTGTGGAGTGTTTCCTGGTTGTACGAACGGTTGACCGACTAATCGGTCTAACGGGATTTATTTTTCCTAATGGTTATACTAATCGAATCTATGGGAAGTTATGGTTGACAAAGGTTTCAGATGATTGATGATTAAAGCGAACCACATCAAAGGCGGGACTAAATTTTGAATGAAAAATCTTTGTAGCGGAGTTTAGTCAAACTAATTTAACTAATTGCTGAAACATTCCAGAGCAATTTTAAGAGACCTTTGCCGCGGGCCCCAGACGTTATAGAACTGAGCCACAGATAGGTAATGTAATAGTAGATGCTAAATGCATTTAGATTTAGATGTTTTATATGTTTGCGGACGGCACGTTGTAAACAATTCAGCTGTGTACGCAAACCTGATCACGCACAGGTATTGTTGGTAAAAATAGGGAGGAATGAAAGTTAAAAAATATCAGAGTTCGTGTTGCTGATTTAGTGTTCAAACGAGTAGCAATTGTTTTTTTTAGGCATTAATAATGACGTTACACATTATCTGATTTCGTGACAGAAAAATTGGATTTTCTGTATTCGTACTTTTAGTGATAAATGTTATGAAACACGGTTTCATAAACATAACCTATAAATTGATTGCACAACGTACCTTTCCAGTTAACGAAACAAACAGCGGTATAAATCACAACATTATTTTTCAGTCAGACATATTCTTGAATTATAAAATACAATTAATTATCAATTTATTGTTATATTAAATAATCAAAATAATAAGCACAAATTTGAGGTAAATCGAAGCTGTCAAAATGATTAAGCCAATTGAATTGACTTTAGTTAGTATTCGCCATCGCCAACCAATTGCAACTGGCATTGAAACATCATTGACCAATCGTAAAAGAGTCCACTAATAATGTTTTTTTTTTCATAAACACTCTGGCATCGAGGACATTAAGGTCATGTGAATCCACGCCTGCCTCAAGTTTACGCTTGAATATTACGCGCACCTTGCCCCAACTCAACTACGATGGTTATAAAACCAACGATCAGATAACTGAAGTACAAAATAATATTAATGATCAGTGAGAATGAGAACATTGTGCTATTTTTGTGCATGTACTTTATTAACCATTTAAAGAATTTTAATAAACACCTAAGCAACTCGTGCCCCCCCCCCCCCTTAGATTATCCTACGCCCCCCAAGCGGGGCGTGCCCGACTGGTTGGGCGTGCTTTTGTTATGCTCATTATGCTAGACTTGTTTTATTTTACAGCCACACTCGAAATTAGGTATATGAGAAATGAAGAAAGTAATCAGAAACAGGGTGTCTACGGTCTACGTTACTTCCCCTCGAACGTTTTCCTTCAGAGAATAATAAAGTTATTATTTATTTGTCTCCTTTTTTTTACATAAAATAGGCTTACGTTTGACTTTAATCTCGCTTGATGGAAGGCGAGGATGAGGCCTAAGACGGTACACGTTTGCCTAGGTGTCTGTTTACTTTGGCCCTAAAGATGTCCAGATTATAGCGTTCCGGAAAAACTGACCGGGAATTAATGTTTATTTATGAGACACTGACCAAGATATCAATTCAATTCAAATTTGGGAAAAGTGGCTCCATCAACTTTTTGATGATTCTGCCAATGTCGAGGTTGGAGACCAAGATATAAAACAACACAAGTATCTTAATCATTTATTTTATTTTCAACTTACACTTTCTGTCAATTTAAGTAGCGTCATTGATGGTAATAATCATTTAATCATAGTAATCATAATTAATAATTATCTTGCAATACACTTGTACGTAACGAAACTAGCCACATACTTATTGCCGCGCCAGGTTTCATACTAACAAACATTCCATATTATCACTACATGCCGTCATAACATAACATAAGGCATGTCATGGATATCAAAGGTGATACACAATTTAAAAAGGAAAGGTTGACTGCCAGACTCATCAACACAACATGACACGTTCTTAATTCGTATGAAAACTCGCACAACACGAACCCCTAAACAAATACTTCTAACATAGCTTAAACATAATCTTGTGAATTCTAGAACAGAGAGATATGTACGGGTTAAAGTACCACGCATACATCACAGTAGCTCATCTATTTATTTCATCTGAGGCCAAGAACAAATGAAATGAGACCGCCATCTTGTTTTTAATCGTTACATTTTCATACCCTTGAACACTGTAACAACTGAATGTTAGTAACAAATACAACATACCTCAGTAAACAACTTCTTTTCAAATTCCAAAAATATTTAAAAATATTTTTAAATTTCATTGTCCGTATCTGTACAGAAATACAGGATGCAATAGAATTTTTGTAATTTCTTTACATTTTACGATCTCTCAGTCATGATTACCCGCGAGCAATTCAGTCTATCCCGCGGGAACTTAGCCATTTTCCAGGATAAAAAAGTATCCTATTTCATTTCTCAATGTTCGATACAGCGGATTTGCTGCGAAGGTAGCAAACAGATAAGAGCCAGAGGATTACTTGCTCTCAGATTATGAAATATACGTATTGAGTAATTCACAAGGATTTTAATAGTACCTAGTTTATGCTACTGATACATAATGAGGGTTCTTAAACCACTGTGAGTTTATAAAACGAGCCTGGGCGAGTATCATAATAAGTTCACTCGAGTTGTAAAGCCCCCGATTTGCCTCTTTGGAGCTACGACGCTCAATGTATCAAAATGGGACATAAAACAACTTCTTCATACTTGTTATTAAGTATTATATGGAAAAACATGACAAACATGGCCTACTCGTAGTGATTTGTTTTGTTTTCCAACTGATATAAACAATAAGAGTCTCAGATCGCAGGAATTTCGCACGAGCCAAAAGCGACGGCGATAAAAATTCGACCTGAAGCTTTCTTTATCACACGAGGTATGTACACAACTTTACTTCTTCCCCTGGCCAGGTAGTGGAGATTTCCGCTCGCGTAGCGGGTGGTAAAGTGCTACTTACGACCCGAGGCGACGTGAAACATCAAAACGCTTACATTGGCTGTTTCATCTGAACATTATTCATTTATTATAACTTCCTCTAACATACATTTGCACACCATTATATGTATAACAGTCTAGCTTATAAACAGCTCGCGTGCCCCTCATGCTACAATACTAAACTAAACACCATTTAAAATGCACAAAAATGCAGTGAAAATGTAAAAAAACAATGGTATAGGTAAACCGCTTATCTGCGTCCTCGCCCGCGCGGCTGCGGGGCGCGGGGTGGGACGACAAAGGGGACCGAGAGAGGTGCGGGCGAGTAGAGGTGCGCGTGCGAGGACCAGTTAAGCGGTCGCTCCATAACAAATGACTCAGTCAAACTAATTAAACCACCTGCTGAAGTAACCTTTTGAACGCCAAGAACCTATAAAGTGGTCGTGTGTCGTCGTGCCCACCACGCCAACAACCACTAAAAAGGTCGGAGTGAAGGTGTACTTTGATCATGAATAAAATCTGTTATGAATTGTTTTTATTGGTTTAAACAATTATGTACAAAATATTGCCGGGTGGATTTTTGACGTTGTAATTTGTGTGCCATGTTAAACGTATTGCACACAAATTACAACGTCAAAAATCCACCCCCTCAGATTTATTTGATAACATAATACACCTTACCCTTTACAAAAAATTGTACATTGAGGTTAGAATTTTGTTTACCAAATAGGACAGTTAAGAACGAACAGACCTTAGTGTTGTCGCTCAATACTCCATTATCGATGGTTTCAGCATAGACAATAGTATCGATAGCTCTATTTGTGCAATAGGTACTATTGGTAAGCAGCAATATACATCGTGAGGGAACCTGCACAACATCTGCGAAGCAATTCAATGGTGTGTGTGAAGTTCCCAATCCGCACTGGGCCCGCGTGGGAACTGTAGCCCAAGCCCTCTCGTTCTGAGCTTTGCCCAGCAGTGGGACGTATATAGGCTGGAGATGATGAATGCATAAACTATCTATATCATCGACATTATTGCTGCTTAGCAGCTATCCATACGAAAAAACATCACGAAATATCACAATGGGGATTTAAGGAGATATCACGTGTATTTATTATCGAAACCACAATACGGTATTTTCCAGAATTTAATTCGATTATCCTGTTTTTCAAGTTTAGTGTTTTTAAACATACCTACTTATACTTCGATTTTTTTAGCATTAGAAGATAAACAATTATGGCGTCTTTTTATAAAAAAACAGTTTTAAAAAATAAATAACAGCAAGTTCAAATTTAAAATCCCTAGAATATTGTCATTGTTTTGATAAGGTTTTATATCCAGTTACCGATTTTTAAAAAGTGTTTTTCAATAAAATGACATGCCAAAATTGTTCACCTTCTTTCTAATGCTAAAAAAATCGAAGTATAGTATGTACAAAAAAATACACGTGATCTTGGCGGGGTGGGGTAATACAACACCTCACCACGTATCACCACGGGAGGGGATTCGATTAACCTGTTCAAGTTCAGGTTTTTTTTAAACACCTACTTAATGTTAAAAAAAATCACGTGATCTTAGGTGAGGGGAGGGGTAGTACTAAACCTCATCAAGTATCACCATTTGTCTAAAAAGTTACTAAAAACACATCGTGATTAACGGACGGCCTTACCAAATAGTATTGCACGAAATAACCTATCAATACTATCAATACACTTATCGAAACTACGGCATTATTCCGTTAAAACTATCGACAGGGAATCCATCGATTTTGAGGCAACACTAGTCCAAACAACAAATATACAAATAGACCACGCAAACATCACAATTGACAATATTTCAAATTTCTTTCATTCATAAATCAAAAACCATTTCGAGAGAAACACTTGTAGAACACAAAAAAAAATATTTTTGGATTTTTTCGTACAGTATTTTTTGGAAAAATGAGCAAAATATGTAAAACAGGAAATGACGTCCAGCGGCCGGTCCAATACTGCCATTATAAAAAACCTTGTCTTCCGGGTTTCCCTTTGACATTTACAACTTTCACAACACAAACACTACTGACAGCTGACGGTTAATTCATTCGCACACCGCTCGGCTTTGTTGCCATCGGGAACACTAGATAACTGTTTGCCGGGCAATAATGATAATATTTTTGCAAGTTTTCATTTAAAATTATATTTTTTGTGAAGTATTCTGTTTGAGTTTGTCAGCTCGTTTTGACGTTCATCGACAGTGACAACTGCATTCACTGTCAAAGTATTTAAGCACAGGCGGTCAATTAATGTAATTATTTCAACATTTTTTTAAGTGTACGAAACAAAGCAGTGACGTCATTTCGCTAATACTTGACGTTTGTTACTTACGTCCTTTCTGCTTGAGCAACGATTTAAATGGATTTTTCCACGAAAATACAAGATTTTCACGAATATAAAAAAATATGGGTGTCTTAAATTTGTGCGCTCTTTCCAGCCAGACAATAAAAAGTAGCTCTTAAAAAATTGAAATATTGTCAATTGTATTTAAAACCAAGTTATTACAGCTCGCAAATCCGGTTCAAACCAAATAAATAACCGCACCACAATGCAATGGCGTAACTGCAGGGGCCCGCGGCAAATTCCTCACCATAAAGAGTACTTCCCTTCTGCGCTCAAGGCCAAAGTTCGGGGCCCCGTAGAGCTGGGGGCCCGTGGCATTCTGCCACACAGTAACGCCACTGCACAAGGGGCCGTGTTCACTATATCTTCTCCTGTATAAATGGGTGCGCGAGGCAGTGGTTCACCGAGGCCCTCTTGGCTGGATCCAGCATCAGCATGCGCTCCAATAGGTCCTTGATCTGGGTGATCTTCTTCGCCTCTGGCGGAGGCAAGCGGTGGTGGGACGGGGCCAGCTCCGACTGGAGATCCCGCGAAGGCTTTATACTGGACATGACCACTACTTTCTCCTGAAAGTGCGCAGAATTAAATGTTTAGCTTTCGTTGTAAACGGGCGTTTTCAAAAAAAAATTATCATTTCACAACATATGATCATTTCTTCCAGAATTTTACTATTTTGGGTATTTCTTACTCAGAATCGTTTACCCTATCGATCTTTATACAAGAAAAAAAAATGTGTCCCAAAATTTACATTCCAGTTCGTCACTTTTTATTGTATATAGGTATGTATGGAACGTGACGAGCAGGAAAAAAATCCATAGTAAAATCTGGGACACATTTTTCTTGTATGAGAATCGATAGAGCAAACGATTCTGAGTAAGATAAAACCGAAATATTTAAATTCTGGAAAAAATGTACATGTGGACTTTTTAGTGGAAAACGCTCAAGCACGAATGTTTTGAATAAATGTCGCTTGCCATTATGAGTGGCAGTGTAACCGCTTATCCATAAACGCCCTGTAGGCTTCTGCTAACTTAGCAATCATTTGTCCTTATGTCACTTTGACGATTGCAAAGTTAGCAGAAGCCATAGAGCGTTTATGAATAAGGGGGAAGTGCCTTACTTATACGGAGGTCTCCGAATAATTTGTTAACAAGTAACATCACTACATAGTATAAAACATTCCGCTGTCTGTCTGTCCCTATGTATGCTTAGATCTTTAAAACTACGCAACGTATTTTGTTTCGGTTTTTTTAATAGACCGAGTGATTCGAGAGGAAGGTTTATATGTATAATACGCAGACGAAGTCGCAAACAGAAGCTAGTTAATAATAAAACTCATTTTGAATTTAAAAAAAAAACTACAGATTATTGGAAACAAAGCAGGTTTAGCAGGTAAACCTGGCAGAAAGGTAATCTAACGTTTCGATACAAATATTATGCTAATATGGAGGTTTTCTATATAATTTTCATAAGAAAGGTCCGAAATTTTGCGTACCGCACTATACTTCATTTAATTTATAATGATAACATTATATAGCGGCTCGCGAACTGTAATCTCTTGACAATTTGTACTGGAGTAACAATTGACGACACGCAAATAAAGTGACATTAAAACAATTTTATTTTGCGGCTGCCAAACTATTGCACTGTACTATTTGCTAGGTAAGAAATAGTTGACCAGACGCAATATAACGTTATTGTGGTTTCTCACTCTAAATTAAATGAAGTTTATAGGTAGGCAAACGCATTAGTGTAATTGCCCCTTTAAAGTTTGTAATAACTCACCCTCTCGGTGATCCTGTCCAATTCGTGATACAAGAAGTTGCATTGCGCGTCGAAATGCTGATCTTTAAACATGCCTTTCTTTATGATCTTGTTCGGTATCTTGCCCTTCAAGTCCATGAAGTATTTCAACATTTCGTTGTTAGATTTGCCACTGAACATTATACGCCCTGAAAATAAAGAAATTTCATTACTAGGTGCAAAGAAAAAAGCGATGAGTAGCACTCCGGGAGTGCCGGCAGAAGTGAAAACAGCAGCTTAGATTAGATTTTAATGTTGTAACCATGACTCTCAAGACGCACGTATTGGCCGCTTACAAAAAAAAAACGTAAGTATAATCCATATTGACAGACCTCTAACAATGTGCTGATGCCCTAGTACTATTTCTCTGCGACTCAACAAAAAAACACTTCAAAAATCGAACGTGATTCATTCGTATTTCAAAATAAGCTCTCAGATCTGATATCCTGATACTTAAACTCTCGTCTTACGCATGACGCGAATAAAAATTTTTACCCATCTCAAAAACCGCCCAACGCCGCTAAAGAATACGCTTCAAAGAATAAAACTATCGACTTTTCGCATCCTTACCTGTCGACAGCTCGTATATAGTGCAGGCGGTGGACCACATATCGATGCCGTGGTCGTAGGGCACGCCCAGTATGATCTCTGGAGCCCTATAGAACCGAGACACCAGATATGGCGTCCATTCGTTCTCAGTCACCAACGAAGCCGAACCAAAGTCGCAGAGTTTGAGCAACAATTTGCTTTCGTTGACTAGTATATTGTCGGGTTTGATATCTGTAATAATAATAGTACATTATTGATCCGGCTGCTGCTCGAGTAATGTTAAGGCCGAGCGCCCGCGAGGCCATCTTATACTTGTTCAGCGCGGCTCCCTTTTCGTCCCGTAATTTTCATTGATCGTAATAATGGTTTGTCATAACACATAATCGTACATGTTTCAGGAATTTTGGAAAATTCATCACAATTAGGTTAGGTTAGTATCAATTCTGAAAAAAATCTTACTGCTTCAGAAATAAAACGATTTATTTCGAACAAAAATTACGGCAAACCGTATATTCGCAAGTTCAATTTGACACAAAACATAGACCCTTGACGTAGGGTGTATAAGTAAGGCTGACAGAGTTTCTTGTTTCTTCTCAGTCAGGCTTAACGTGGCCTTTCCGAAACGAAGGTAGCATAAAAAATCCGATTGCTTGCATGACTCTTCCTTAGCGCCCAAAGTTCGAGGTCGGCTCAATAGGAGCACCCTTTGGCATACTAAGTGAAATACCCCTTGCCGAACCCGTCTGGCGGGGATAGGTTCGTAAGGACTAGATTGCATAATGACTCTATAAGCAAAACGTCTTAGTTGAAAGAAAGAAAAGAAAGAAAGAAAACATTTATTCGTGATTACAACAAAAGAAAAAAAGAAGTAAAAAACATAATAACATGCATAAGGTCTTGGTCGCTAAATGTCTAATTGTTGCTCGTTTGCCTTCCTATTCGCATAAAAAAAAAAATGTACAAACGTCTTAATAGTAGAATGCCCGGGTTTAAGATTGGACTTAGTTCTATTACGTCTTGTTTGTATAACGCCCTAATATCAAAGTGTTGTAATAGCAAAACGACTAGGTAGGCATATCGTCAAACATTAATAACGTCTAAATGGCATAACGACTAGATGGTTGAATGACAAGAAAAACTCAAACGTAGTTTGTGAAGGAACTCTTTGATAAAGAAACTTCAAAGTCGAGTTGCTGGCCACTTAAAATCATGACGTTTTGCTCCCAAGACCATATGCTATCCAGACACTTTTCCTTATGCGTCGTTTTACAATCAAGACTTATTAATAACTTGGACGTAAAATCTATTAGTCATTTTGCAACTTCGGGCGTTATGCTATAGTTGTCGATCGAACAACTAAGACATTCTACTCACTAGGGCATTCTGCAAAAAAGACATTGTGCTTACCAAGACCTTATGTAACTAAGACGTTTTGCTTATAGAGTCGTTATGCATTCTAGTCCTTACGGACCTAACCCGTCTGGCGGCTCACCCTCTCTCCTAAGCTAAAAAGCTTAAGGCGTAAAAGCCGTCTGAGGCTAACAGCATAAAGGTGCGACCACACCGCCGCTAAGAAAACGGTGACGTTGTCCGTTCGAAAAAAAAAGGATATTTCGTGAAGGCGTTCCGATTCGAGGTTATCAACACTTCAGGACGTGTATGAGGTAGATGAATGTCGTGCTTACCAGCGTGCAGAATGCCCGTTTTCTTGAGCAGCTTCAGCGCCAACAGTATCTGTTGTGTGTAACTGCGGACAGCCTTTATGTGTATACCGCTGTTTTTGCCATATTTCTTCAGTACCTGGCACGAGAGTAAAACTATATCAAAGTCAAAGTATCTTTATTTGTAAACATAGGTTGACTATATAGTATACAAAAGGTGTTATTAAGATATTTGGTATCACTATATTTCGCCCATAGGCATACAAATAATTTGGCTTAATAATAATAATGAACTCAATCTGCTCAATACAAAATTACAATCGTCAAAAAATATCAGAATAAAATTAGAATATATCAGGTAACTGAAATTAAATTAATCATAATAACAGAAAAATAAGCAATGTCAAATAAAATAAAATATCATACATTGAAAGAATAAAAAAACAAAAAATGTCTGAATAAATTAAATATTTTACCTATAATAAAATTTAATTGCGAATATTTCATTGAATTATAAATAAATTAAGCCATAATAGATTGAGGAATACAATAATATCAAGAAGGGAAGTACACAATAAATTAGATAATAAAACAGCATCAAAATTAATACAAACTGTGGGTATCATTGTGGAATTCCTGTACCGAATAGTATGCCTTTTCTGTTAGTAATTTAAGTACAGCATTCTTAAATACCATATGTAATAAATATGTAACATTAAACAAAAAACATTGTACTGTAGCCATTTAACATTTATTTATTTATACCTTAATCTAATGCGATAGACAAGACAGTAAATTAAACTACGGGCATTATAATAATCACATTAAAGAATCACTATTGATTTATTTATTTATTTATTTATAAGCCTTTTTATTCCGAATTCGCTACAATTTCAGTAAGTACATGTTGTTGTTGTTATTGTCGTTTTATTTTTTATTTTTTATTTATTTATTAAATTGTCGCGAAATTCGGCGTGCCTCATGGCATAGGCCTCCTCCGTGTATTGGAGGTTACCGTGTACCCTCCTCACTATTGATTATTTACTAATAATTATAAAAATAATAACAAATTAAATGTCAATACTAGAAAAAAAATTAAAAATCACTGTACTTGTCACTTCATTGATATTTCTCTTCTATTGTCTGTGACGTGGTTGTCTATGCTTATTCTGTATTTTTTTTTTCTCCTTTAAAAGGCAAAGGAGTTTGTGCCTAGGCCGAGTTACGTAATAAGACTGCAGCTCGCACGAGTTGCTGCGAGTGCTTCTAAACATACATACCTCTCTAAGGTTCATCGACAACGGCTCCATGACCATGCAGAGGTGCCGCTTGTGGAAGAAATGCCTGAAGAGCCGGAGGCAGTGGAACTTGTCCTCGGCGTCAGCGTCGTTCAGCCGTTTCAGTATCTCCAGCTCACGAAGACCCGTCTTATGCCTGAAGAATTACATAAAATCAGTTAACATTCAACACCGAAGAATTGCAGATGAGTTACCAACCCAGAGGGCTAAGATGAAATGCCTCTTGTGCCTGTAATTTCCCCGGCTGTCTTACTCTAACACAGCAGAACACAACAGTGCAAGCACTGCTGCTACAAGGTCCTACCACCCGCATTAGTGAGTAAGATGGTGGTAGCGAAATGTCAATCGTGTACATGCCACCAAAGCACTCACATGATCTCGTTGTTCCGTATTATCTTGACGGCGACGTCGCTGTTGCCCCGCGCTTTGTTACAGAACACACTCTGCCCCGTGTACCAGCCACCAAAGCACTCACATGATCTCGTTGTTCCGTATTATCTTGACGGCGACGTCGCTGTTGCCCCGCGCTAGGTTACAGAACACACTCTGCCCCGTGTACCAGCCTTTCAACCGTGTACATGCCACCAAAGCACTCACATGATCTCGTTGTTCCGTATTATCCTTGACGGCGACCTCGCTGTTGCCCCGCGCCAAGTTACAGAACACACTCTGCCCTGTGCACCAGCCTGTCAACCGTGTACATGCCACCAAAGCACTCACATGATCTCGTTGTTCCGTATTATCCTTGACGGCGACCTCGCTGTTGCCCCGCGCCAAGTTACAGAACACACTCTGCCCTGTGCACCAGCCTGTCAACCGTGTACATGCCACCAAAGCACTCACATGATCTCGTTGTTCCGTATTATCCTTGACGGCGACCTCGCTGTTGCCCCGCGCCAAGTTACAGAACACACTCTGCCCCGTGTACCAGCCTGTCAACCGTGTACCAGCCACCAAAGCACTCACATGATCTCGTTGTTCCGTATTATCTTGACGGCGACGTCGTTGTTGCCCCGCGCCTGGTCCCGCGCGCGCACCACGTTTGAGAACACGCCCTGTCCCGTGTACCCGTACACGGTGTAACGATTATCCAGGGTCTCGCCTATACGCACTCTGTGACATAAAATACGATTATAGTAAAACGGTAATAATAAAGCTTTAAATAACATAAGAAGAACAACAGAGTTGTATACAAGGTGCTTGAGCATTGCGAGAAATTTGTACAGTGTATTCATAACGAGTAATAGTAGATTGTACAACAAGAGCATAAAACAAGTCATTTTAAAAGACGTGTCTATTAAATGAAGGCGTATTGTATAATGTGGCTGTAAGGGTGCGACCACACCGCCGCTTAAAAAACGGTGACGGTACGGAATCGCAACAAAATGTATGAAGAAACGGTGAGAAAACGTGACGCAAACGACACGTCACTGCATATACGCGGCGGTTTGGTCGCACCCTAAAGCCTAGTTGCCTGAGCCTTGAAAGAAGGAATAATTTTCTGCACTAGATGATAAAAAATAAAAAAGCCATTTTGTGCAGCATTATGATATGTAAACCAAGGTCAAATTATGCTTTTTAAATTACGTTTTGTATAATCAGCATCTCTGAGTAGTTCAGTTAATATACCTGTAGTAGCCCTCTGCGTCGTCCCAATTGTCGGTGAGGGAGGGATTCTCTAAAGCGTTCTTACTTCTTGGTTTACCCGCTGTTGGAGTCTGCAAATAAAACAACCATATAAAAATACATTCCGTCCGCATCCACCATCTTGGAATCAACCACAAAGCACTTTAAGAAACATGTTATAGGCGACGCTAGCAGTGGCGTAAATACTACGTCAGGGGCCCGCGGCAATTTCATCAGATGGGGTCCTTCCTCACTATAGTCTGGCAGATAAATCATTGCAGCCAGATGACACTTTCAGTGTTGTCAGTTTTTGGCAAATATTAAATAGTGATGTGACTTAGTGAGTGAATGAAAGATATGAACGATGTGATGAAATTAGTTTGCGTCATTTATGTTGAAATAGAGAATTTTCAAAGCGTATTTTAATAAAATGATTTGTTCAATAAGATTTTTTGTATGTTTTCTAGTTAGTAGTAGTGCAAGAGCGCGATTTGGAAATGTGCGGATGCATGTCGAATCAGTTACCAGTTTTCGCCTCATTCCCCATTTTGCCATAAATAAAACAACAATTATCACGATAATATTTTTTTCTACCTCTGTACTTTACTTAAAAACTTAAATTATTCCGAATCAACGGATCAAGCCTTTAAAGTTTTTAGTTTGGTTGCAGTGCGGAGTGGAAATGTAAAAGTAGTTTTTGTTCATTAATATGAATCTTAAACCCCTCAGAAGTATCGCGCTTAATTTAAAATATGTATACTAAACTAAGTATGTAAAATTCATAAAATATTTCTTTCGTTCAATAATCAAATCATTCATTACGTGACCTTAGTCGAGCACTAGTAAAATAAATGTGGTATCATTATTTCGTATAATGACATTTGGAAGTGTCATCTGGCTGCAGTGATTTATCTGCCAGACTATATAAAGAAGTGCATCATCGGAAGATGAAGAAGATGATGATGGATCAGAAGGAAACTTCTGCACTCAAGGCCAAGCCAGTTCGGGGCCCCGTAGAGCTGGGGGCCCCTGACATTTTGCCAAACAACATCAATTTTAGCAAAACAGCTTTAAAGTTGACCCAATTATTTTATTATCACTGGAAGATAAACTATTGGAGTTCCGGGTCGCCGGCTTCAGATATATTTATACATTGAGTCTCCAAGGAAAAAGGTTGAAAATAATTGCCTTAGGCCCTGTCTACCCAAGAGATATAATACAGTAACATATAATGTTACTTACATCAACATCAAAGTTATCTTGATCAGCAAACATGTCCCATTCACCTGTCCTATTGCTTTTCTCATGTTTAGTGTTCTTTGCGTCTATTCTTTTGTCGTCTTTCTTAGTCTCAGGCGTGTCTGTGCCTTGCTCTTTCAAATCGGCCTCTTTGCTCTCCTTGACCTCTTTGATCTCTTTGACCTCTTTGACTTCTTTGTTAGCTTCGACGGGCGGAGGTGTGGTGACAGTTGTGTCTGTTTTGGGTGTGTCACTGGCGCCACCTAGCCTCTGCAAGATAAACGTTGTCAATTTTAATATTTGATGTTTTTAGACAAGGACAAACAGATTTAAAATGGGATGCGAATCGGATTTAAAAAAACGAGAAATACTGAAATTGATCGCATTTTTGCTATTTATATTAGGACAGTCATCACCAGAAGTTAATAAACAGCCAAAGAGCTTAAAATGATCTACACACGACTCTATCGCGAAGGTAATAAGAGGGTGTAGATATTTTTGAGCCCTTCGAATGTTCAACTATGTATCTAAAACGTCATTTTTTCAAATTTAATTTATTGGCAATTTGTTTTGCAAACATTCATAGCCGTGAAAAATTGGAACGAACGGAGAAGAATAACTTGTTGTCTCCATAAAATTTGAAAAATAGAAGAGTAATTTTTTCTTCGATAATAATATAGCCTTTTTATTCCGAAATCGCTACAATTTCAGTAAGAACAATGAACACAAAATATTTACCGTGCTACTCCGCTACTAAGTAAGTAAGCGGCAAGTAGCGGAGTAGCAAGGTAAATATTTTGTGTTCATTGAAATGGACCTCCGCAAAGTAACGCCTGATTCAATAAAATATTCAGTAAGAACATGTTATTGTTGTTTTTTTTTTTTTAATATAATTTTTTTTAATTGTCTCGGTAAATTGTGTCTTCGATATATCAAGGTCGATATTGATATTTTCATAAAATTAATATCGACGTGTCGATACGACGCGTTGTTGATTTTTTTCGCAGTCGACATCCTTATCTGTTGAGACCACACCAGGAACCCAGCAGCCTTGTATTAAACATATATTTGTAACAAAAGTATACAGACCTTAAGCAGTTGTTCCCTCTGCTTCCTTCTGCGTTCGATGATCTGTTCTTCCGTCTCCTCTTCATCATCAGTGTTGATGGATATGTCTAATTCTTCATCAGACGAGCTGGGCACCAGCTGCGCTACTTCGTTGCTTGAATTCTAAAAAAAAAATCATACACACATTATAATATATCATACAAATGCATACCAAAATAACTTAAAATTTTAATTTCGCTTTTTCACGACTTTTTTATAAAACAAAGGCAAAAAATAATTTAGTCATTTGCTATTTCACCAATGCGACAATTGTCGGTGACAAGGTGACAATGCTGTTTACATTACAAACTCAAAGAATCAACGCCGGTTGGCTTCGTATTGACTACGCGTTGCATTTCGAATTTACACTTGTACAGGCAATTCTAGAGTTGGTGAAATGATGTTAAGTGAGCATACCATAGACAAATGCAATAGTGTTGCCAGCCTAGTAGGCTAAGAGAGAATACATCATTTGTGAGTAATTTCAACAGCTGTCTTAGGGTTGATTTAGATGAGGACTATTTTCAGCCGCCTAAGCTTCGGCGCCTAAAAAAGGCACCGTATACTTTCGGCGCCATACCGCGAAAAAATGGCGCCGAAAGTGTTTACACGGTGCCTTTTCTGGCGCCGAAAGGGTCTGGCCGGAAGGTAATAGTAAAATCGCCCCTGGCTGAATTTAAAATATTGTTATGCACGTTTGTTTGTTTTATTATAAGATATAATTTTACTGAATATTAAGACTTAAATGCTTACGGTTAGCGAAAAAATAAAAAAAATAAAAATTCAGTTTTTATTTTTTTTTAGCCAAACTTCGTTACCGATTAATTTGCCCTTCGGATATTTTGTACATATATTTAAGATACATTTATAGAAAAAAAATAAAAGTTCTAGCGTTTTTTAAAGTACACAATTTTGGCTGTTTTAGTTTTACTTTTTTTTTTTTTTTTTACTTGCATGTTAGCGACACCTACCATATTTTGATATAATATACGTAATTTTATATTCTATTACATATATTTTTTTCAAAATTATTCATTTGGATCAACAATGTGAAAAAAAAAAATTTTGTTTAAAAGGGTGGAAAAAATTTCTTCCATATTGTTCAATCGTTCAAACATTTGTTCATAGTGTTAGTAACAATTATCTTATTAGCTATGTTAGTAACATGAAATAAAAACAGAAAATACGGATAAATCAGAAGAAAAAATAGATTTAAATTGATTATATTTAAAAAAAATATATTTTGTACTTACAATTTTTTACTTTTTTTGAAAAATCAAAACTAATTGATAACAATAATAATAATATAGCCCTTTTTATTTCGGATTCACTACAATTTCAGTTGACCAGGTACGATTTTATTTTTTCAAAAATTCAAATTATTTATTTGTAAGAATACAGTATATTAATTAAATATCAATTATTTTATTATTTGCATATTATTATATATACAGGATGTATCAGATACCCCCTAACAATAATAATCCACTGGGGTATACATATAACCATAGCTATAGAAGCTAAAAAAAATATTTAAAAAAAATTGGAGTAATTTTTTTTTTTATATTTTCTGTAGGAATGGTAGTATTAACTGTAATCATTCCTATAGAAAATATAAAAAAAAATACTCCAATTTTTTTTAGCTTCTATAGCTATGGTTATATACCCCAGTGGATTATTGAGAGAGAGAGAGAGAGAAACATTTATTTACACACATTCGATACACGTAGATTTAAAAATATGAAGAAGTACAATATAAAATATTATTATTAGTGGGTATCTGATACACTTAGGTACGCTTGCTTGCATGCTGAATAGAAGGACTACTTTTATACCGTTTAAGACCACTGTACTGAACATATATGTATATACTGTATTCTTACAAAAAAATAATTTGAATATTTGAAAAAAAAAAATACTTACCTGGTCTACTGAAATTGTAGTGAATCCGAAATAAAAAGGGCTATATTATTATTATTGTTATCAATTAGTTTTGATTTTTCAAAATAAGTAAAAAATTGTAAGTACAATTTTTTTTTTAAATAATCAATTTAAATCTATTTTTTCTTCTGATTTATCCGTATTTTCTGTTTTTATTTAATGTTATTAGCATAGCTAGTAAGATAATTGTTACTAATACTAACACTATGAACGAATGTTTGAACGATTGAACAATATGGAAGAATTTTTTTCCACCCTTTTAAACAAAATTTTTTTTTTCACATTGTTGATCCAAATTAATAATTTTGAAAAAAATATATGTAATAGAATATAAAATTGCGTATATTATATCAAAATATGGTAGGTGTCGCTAACTTGCAAGTAAAAAAAAAAAAAAAAAGTAAAACTAAAACAGCCAAAATTGTGTACTTTAAAAAACGCTAGAACTTTTATTTTTTTTCTATAAATGTATCTTAAATATATGTACAAAATATCCGAAGGGCAAATTAATCGGTAACGTAGTTTGGCTAAAAAAAAATAAAAACTGAATTTTTTTTTTTTCTTTTTCGCTAACCGTAAGCATTTAAGTCTTAATATTCAGTAAAATTATATCTTATAATAAAACAAACAAACGTGCATAACAATATTTTAAATTCAGCCAGGGGCGATTTTACTATTACCTTCCGGCCAGACCCTTTAGGCGGCTGAAAATAGTCTTCGTCTAAATCGACCTTTAATCTTGTAATACGATGAAAGCGATCAGGCAGCAGGATTATCAGACGGTTCGTTTTTTGCTCATTTTCTTATTTCATTTTGCATCTTTCACTCAAAATGACACGTCTGAACGCAAAGTGAAAGAAAAGTGCCGAACTAATCAAAGAAAAATGAAGCATTCACTTTAAAGAACATTCACTCAAGTGAACCGTCTGATATCACCTTTAATAAGATGGTGTTACACAAGGTACTACCACCCCCGTTTATAGGCTGAAAATGATGATGTACTTACCTTGCGTCTGTCACGGCTATTCCTCTTATCCCTCGACCTATCTCTGTGCCGCTCGCGTGATCTTCTATCCCTGTCAGACAACCTGCGCGGGCCTCGAGCGGGCGACCGTTCCCTAGATCTCCGGCGGCGATCCGCCAACCGATCCCCCGCCCCATGACTATCCCTCCTGACCTTCTCCCTCCGCTCCCGCTCCCTCTCCCTCTCCCGCTCTCTCTCCCGCTTCCTTTCCCGCTCCCTCTCTCGCTCCCTCTCCCTCTCACGCTCCCGCGTGCGTTCCCTTTCCCTCTCGACCTCAAGTTGCTTCCTGCGCTCTCTTTCCTTCCGCTCTCTGTACTCCAACCGTTTCTCCATCTCTTTCCTGTTTTCTCTATTAATGATCTCGCGTAAGTCCTCTTCGCGCCGTCTCGATCTGTGCCTCTCTTTCTCGCGCTCCGACGACCGGTCTTTGCTGGGTTTGCGTTTGCGTTTCTCGTCTGTTTTCGACTTTTTGGTCACCGGTGACTTATCGTCATTGATGCATATGACTTCGTCTTTCTTCTCGTCGCTATCGTCGCTTCTGTCAGAGAAGTAAGCGACTAGCCTCGCTTGCAGCAGTTCCTTTTGCTTCATAAGCTCTTCTAGATTCAAATCGTCTTCTATCATGTTCAGTTCTGGGCTGGCGCAGTCTTCTTGATAATTCTCCGTGTCCGAATTGGATGATATGATTTCAAGGGCTTCGTCTTTGTCGATTTTTGTGATTTTGTGTTTAGCTTCGCCGTTCTTGGGTTTGGGTTCTGGTTCCATCACCACGGACTCTACTGAGGACTCCTTGTGTGCCGGCTTCCTGTCTCTAGACTTCTTTATGAGGTCCTCCACGTCTGACAGTGATGTCTCGCTTTCCGGTTTGGGGCTTTTGTGTTTCTCCTTTTTCACCTTTTTCTTTTTCTTGTGAGCTTTGTCGTCGTCATCTTCGTTCCTCTTGTGTTTCTTGTGTTTCTTGCTCTTCTTCTTCTTCCGTGTTTCGTCGTCGACTTTGTCTCCGTTCAAAGCTTTTTCAGCTTCAAGCTTAGTTCTGGAATTGATTCACGAATTAAACTAGTTGCAGTAATAGAAAAACACATTTTTTGCTACAATTTGATATTACCCTTAGATGCATACAATTAAAAACATTGCAAGATAAACAATGTTGTACTTAAATAATGGATCGATAACTATTTAAAATAAATCATGTTTCAATTAAGCATAGCAATGCATAAAAAATTGCGAAAATGCTACAAGCTTGAACTAATAAACCAATTTACTTGGAATTTGGTACAGAGTTTTAGTCCCGGTGCAGGATAGTTTTTACCCCACCCCGGTAAATAGCTCAAATCCTACGGGATAGCGACAAGCTAATTCTGCGCAGACGCATATAAATATCACTTACTCTTTGCCCATGTCACTTGCTCACTTGTCCTCTGTACCAGTTATCTGAAATAAATAATAATTAATTACTACATATGTACAGACAGCAAAGCTGACAGCGGGTCCAAACTGAAGAAGGGTTGCTAGAGACAGGAACCAATAATAAATGTTAGAGGAGGCCTTTGCTAACAGGCACACTGAGCTCAGAGATATTCTCTAAGCTCAGGATAAAAGGCTATGATGATAATGATGATTACATGTACAAATGATCATGAGAATGTCATCATTACAGCTGTTATTACAGATATGGACATAGAACAGGATTCCACAGAGTTGTAAGTGTATCTAAAACGATTAACTGAACAGTATGTTCTCGCAATTAATTTTTGAACTTTTTTAGTTGTTATTTAGTTAGTCTTTTAAGTTTAAAACTAGACTTCCGAGCAAAGCGGCTCTGGCGTCACTGACAATGCAGTATGAAAATGAATGAAGGAAATTCCGAACGCAGCGTCATTGTCGCAGCGTCAGTGACGCCAGAGCCGCTTTGCTCGAAAGGTTGTGATTCTTTAGCCATGACCAGCCAGGGCTATGGTCTTGACTAATTTATAATCATCTCATCAGTAATCAAATTTTGTGGTAGCAAAGTTTGTAACACCAAAGCTTAGTGTGATGTGATGAGCTGTTATAAAAAATTAAAAGTAAAATGAAAATAAAATTAATTAAAATTAAAAGTACGTTCCTCTTGAGCATGTATGTTAAAGCTTTATAGATCTTAATGAACTTTGAAAAGTAATTTCTATTATAAAACGAATTCCTCCGCTGCATCTACCTGCTCGTGATAAACTCTTAAAACTACTGACCTGATTAAAATACTGAGTACATGATTCACGCGGAACATAGGTATAATAAGTAAACTAGGAAGGTGCAGGTTGATTGAAATGCAAAAGTTTGTGAGGATTTATGGATGTTTTTTACTCTTTCACATCAGAATGGCTGAACTGATCTGAACCAAATTTGGAACATACCTATATAGATTACGGCTTAGAATAACACATAGGCTACTTTTTATCCCAGTAAATTGCATAGTTCCTGCGGGATAGCGATAAACGATTCTTTGCAGACAAAGTCTCGGCAACAGTTAGTGTTACGATAAATTAATGAATACTCGTATCTAACAAATATCAACCCAGGCCCAAAGTATGCAAAACTTGTATTACTGGTAATAGATGGGTCTATCAACTTTTTCATGTCACTTGTTGCTATGGTGACAACATGTGGTCTACTCGTCTCAAACAATTAAAATTTCAGAGATAAAGAAAATCCTTATTTGGATGTTGCTATGGACTGGTGTTTGATACCCAAAACTCAGAAGGGTTAAGCTGGATCTTAAGCAAGCTTCGCATGGTAGACAACTCCTGCTGCATAACACAACTGTTGTTCGCTCATGTGTCTCTCTCTTTCGCTCGCATAAGCAAGTGTGATAGAGATATATGATATGAATGAATGATGATTGCGTTTCATGGCAGCAAATCAGTTTCTGTTTGATTTTGGGTCTTGTGTCATAAATCATACCTTATGCCCTAGACTTACAGAAACTTGTTTCGCTGGCATTAAGCAGACCCAGCAATCAAGGTTAATTATTTAAAACATTTTACAGCTAGAGTTTGCGTTTAGAAGCAGTTTTATGTCATAGAAATTATACATAATTAATTATGAAAAAGAAGGTTATAGACAGAGCATGTATGTGAATTGTAGTTTCTCAAGATCTTGATTGATTTATCCACAGATTTTATAGTGTTCAAAAATATATTTACACAGCAATTACAGAATTCGCAATGTTGCTTCTGTGTAATGATAGTAATTTATGCCAGCATTGTAATTTTCAAATGTTTATTTTCGTATAAAATAGGATTAGAAGCAGAAATGTGCATACATACAAACATTGAAATGGCTGTGATAAAATAACAACGCTTCGAAGGGACATAGTTTCCATGCTAATGCAAAATACACTGTGTACACAAAAAAATTGTTACCTACCACTTGTACACGGGACACATGCAAAATTGACTTAGCAGTTCGCAATTATTAAAATTGCCGTCGAAATTTCTTAATTTATTAAATCAACACTGACTTTACAATCGCTTCCATATACAACTATGTGTTAACAGTTCTTATGTGGAAATTTACAAAAAATAAACGTGACATTACCGTGATACTTCACTCATCCACTCCACAGACTAATAATAATAAGTGAAGTGATACAGATACAGTGATACCCACTCAGCAGGAACTATTTTAATTTTTTAGCAGATATCGCAAATAGCGAAAGGAGTTTATGTTCACAAAGCCTTGTGCAAAGTGAAGAAGTAAAAGATAATGAACAGCTAGCTTTAAAATCCATAGACAACGAGTTTATAAATGAGTATAGAAATACAAGAAGTGAAATATGTACAAAAATTAGTAGACAAACGTATGAAAAGAGTTAAAAGTTTGTTAAAATAAATTATTAAAGTTTTAAACAACTTTAGCTTCTAACTTTTAGAACATTAAGTAACAACGGTTTGTGATTAATGGACTCGGAGAAATAAGAGTTATCGGATTATGTGTTCATGTATATATATGTATGTAAACTCTTTATTGTGCAAAATAAACATAAAACAAATACAAATGACAAACACTGAGATACATGCTCAAATTCGGCCTTATCTAAACGATAAAACCTACACCATTTTATTATGTGTAGGGGTCATGTTGGATGCCATCCAATCCATAGACAACATTTTTGTTGGCAGTACAGTAATGGCAGTATACATACATATGTATATTTTGACATTCTTGTTGGGTTCGGATTGACTGTTAGGTATTTATTATTTTATAGAATATTTAATCACAAATAAACAGTTATTGTCGGGTAGTTATATTGTGCTTCTTGATAGTAAGCGGTTGATTACCTAAAGATAAGCAATTCCAGGGTTGTTAAAGTTTATAGGCCGCTCAATTTGAAACTTTAGAATAATAAATTTACCTTGTTATTACATAGCGATTACCTGTTTTTTACGGCACCACAGCACTAAAAACGTGTAATTATCTTTTCAAATTGATGTCTAGCAGGTCCACGCTGCAAATAACACGTCATTTAGCTTTTGTAGCACTGGAAATCGTGTTTGACAATATCATGTTTTTTTTGCAGCATTTTGGCAATCATGTCGAATAAGCGGTTCTGTTGCGACGATGAGACTGGAGAAGTCATAACGTACTTCGTGAATGACGAGACAGGGGAGCCGACGCCTGTGCCATCATCGCTGGGGATGCCTGCTGCCCGCGTTTCGCCCTCAAAGACCATCTCTTTCCCGAAAGGCTATATGAGTGAGACAAAAAAGTTTCGAAACCTAAAAGCGAACATAATCGAAGGCTCCAACGTGTTTAGCCCCAGGCTTCTGCTCATTCCCTCGGCAGCTTTGTGCCCGGCCATCTTTATGGTCTTTCTTGCCATTTTGGAACTATTCCTCCACGTCAGATGCCACCAAAAGAACAAGTCGCTGGATGACCCGACCCTGTACTACCGAAGCCCGTTCCACATCATCACGAGCATATTCTGTGGTGTTTGCAGGGAGCGCAACACGATGACTAAGATTGAACAGCTTCAAGATGAAAGGCGTTGTCGTTACGATTATCTCAAGAGGATAGCAATTTGAGACGGAAATGATATGTAATGTGTGAAGAGTTGTTCTCACTTGAAATGTTTGGCAATCTAAGTGAGATCAGCCTTTTGTAAACCTTTTAGATAAATCCATGAGACACAAATCATTTTTAACATGAACAAAGTTATCTTTACTTAGTTACCTATTAAGAGGGTGCATCCGTGCTGAGCTCGCAACGTCGCATTTTTGGTGATTTTTTGCGATTATTTCACAGAAATTGAATGAAAGTATCAAATATCCGTCTGTAGTGCACTTCGTTTTTAGTGTATTAATGTGTCCAATGCAGTGATTAATGGAGATGGACTTTTATTTTCGTATTAAAGAGATAAAATACTATATCTCGTTTAATAAGAAAATAAAAGTCCATCACGATGAATTATTACATTAGACACATTAATACACTAAAAACGAAGTGCACTACAGACGGATATTTGATACTTTCATTCAATTTCTGTGAAATAATCGCAAAAAATCACCAAAAATGCGACGTTGCGAGCTCAGCACGGATGCACCCTCTTAAACATTCTCATTGCCCCGTACAAGTCATATAATTTTACTTGAATGCTACAATAGGAATGTTCTTGATATTTTTTATCCATTATCTACTCTACCATTGTAAATTAAAAAGGATGCATTCCAAAAAACAGATTCCGTTTTTTTTTTTATTTTAGGACAGATTAGACATCCATCTATCACAATGAACACTATGATATGATAATATCATACCATATCATCATATCATGTCATATCATATAATAGATTGATGTGTAATCTGCCTGAAAATGAAAAAAAAAACTAAATCCGTTTTTTTAGACATGTATCCTTGTGAGTTAGGATGGCATACTGTATTCCTGCATTTTAATACATTGATTAATTGTTTTTGGTGTGAGTATTTCCCATAGATATGGAATATAGTAATAGATTGGCAATGTGTTAGCAATGCAGTAGATAGTCAAGACTAGTTTTCTTAGATTTTGGAAGTTAGTAAACCAAGGGACACTCAATTTTTAACCAACTCCAACAAAAAGGAGGAGGTTCTCAATTTGGTTGTATTTTTTTTTTGTCTTGTTTAAGTTAATTCAGCGATGATCTAAAGTAACAGTTAGTATATCCTATATCTATGGTATTTAACATTTGCAATAAAATTGCATGTGTGGGTATATTGTTGAGTCATAATCTCAATATATCGAAATCATTTACGTTTACCCACTTAACCCACTTTAAGTTGAATTCTTTTGTTTATAAGTTCTTAAAATATTAGTTTGCTGTTCTTAAATGACTATTAGATTGGAGTAGTGATTATATTCTATGTGGTGATGGGCAAAAAAAATTAGCAGTAAGCGTACAATAATGTTGGTAGCCTACAAGCCTACATTTTTATTAACATAAAATTCAACAAGTTTTAAAATCTATTGAAACAAATATCCATACTTCCATCTTATAAATGCGAAAGTAATATAGTTCACCATTTGACACTGTTTGCTACTTCTGCACGGCGAAAGTACATAGTTTGATATTATATTAAGTGTTGTATATTATCTTTGAAAGGCTACCAACAAACCCGTCCTATAAGATTTATTTGTAAGTTAATTCTACCTATTAACTGTTATGGATGTTTATCTTGTTCATAAAATATACTCCCCCTTATTCATAAATACTCTAGGCTTCTTCTTCTTCTTTTTATTTGTGGCGTTACAAGTCGTTATAGCGACGACAACTTCGCCAATGTCAGGGTAAAATTTTCTTAAAATAAAATCTTGTGACAAAATGTCGGCAACGTTGTACGGTAACACGGTCAAAGACCCCCCTCCCCTCCTGTCGGGCTCTTAGCCAACGGTCAATGATATCCCTCAGATACTGCCAGGAAATCATTAGCCGTTGCCCAGGGTGCACCGGACCAAGCACTGCTCTTCCCCCCGGACGGATCCAGAAACGAACCGCAGCTCTTGGCCACACGTGGAGGTAACCCGACACGCACCCCCACTCTAGGCTTCTGCTGACTTAGCAATCGTTTGTCCTTATCTGTGAAAGGTAAATGTCAAAGTGACAGATAAGGACAAACGATTGCTAAGTTAGCAGAAACATATCGAGCGTTTATGAATAAGAGGGATGGTTTCTAAGAATTGTTTTGGAGTCATTCGGCAGGCTGGGTTTCTTTTGAACTCTCCTATAGAAGAATTTTGGTTTCAAAATTAAGTTACTTTTGACGCCCTTACAAGCTTCGACCAGCCTATCCGTCTCTTTATAGAACGAACAGTAAGAAAAGGACGGGCAATCTATCTCGCGTGCGACGCGACTTGTGCGCTGTCGTGCTAGACGTGCAGCACATAGGAAGATGGGAACATTCAGTCAACCACAACTAACAAATGCTGAATAGTACATAACACGCCGAGGGTAGTCAAATAAAGAATACCTGAGATCGCAGGAACTCGTCGCACGAGTCAAAGGCGAGGGCGATAAACATGCGGCCTGAGGCTTTCCAATTTTAAGTCTTCCCCTGGCCAGGAAGTGGAAATTTCCGCGATAAATTGCTACTTATGGCCCGGGCGGCGTAAAAGCGTTTACAGGAGAGTTCAAACTAACCCGACCGTGCTAGAATATTCTAGATTAATTTTAAGTCGCTACTCGCGAAGAGACGTGCGAGGCGTTTTCGATTAGCCGCGTATTCACTGAGCGAGCCGCCGCGCGAGGCAGCCTCGGACGTTTGCCGCGCAACGATTGCCGCGCGAGGCAGCCTCGTGCAAGAAATCATACTGATCGAGGCTGCTTCGCGCGGCAAAGCCGAGCCGCGGTGAGGCTGAGGCAGCATTGCTTGCTAATATTTCTCCACGCATCTTCTCTTTGTCCTCTATTTGTATAATCGGGACATTGCGCATCCCATAATCGTTTATATTCACCATATAGTTGTATTAATTTAAGACACAGCTCTTTATCCATGACGCTAACACGCGACGAACAAGCGAGACAAAACAACCGTCCTGAGTGAGCGCGGCAAACGTGCTGAGGCGCCTTTGAGCATAGACAAAAACCGACACCGCGCGGCTCGGGTCGAGGCACGCTCGCCCGAGGCGAGACATGTGTTCGCCTCGGGCGAGGAATTGCCTCATGAAGCTGCCGCGCGAGGCGGCTCGCCCAGTGAATACGCGGCTAATATTTTTTTTGTTTTTTTTTTTGGCGCTTTTCACACATCCTGTTACTCTGTAAGTATTTTGATAATTTATTGTGATAAAATAAACTAATAAAAATTACTTTAGTTTACATATTTATACATGGCTGAAATAAGTTTCTGTCAAAATTTCATGTTTATTACAAGCTTTTTGGTGACTGTACTTGTATTTTCACCCGTCCTACATTTGTGTACCCAATTTCAAGTCATTCGGACCAACCGTTGTAGGGTTCCCACCTGCGGCTGGGTCACCAGAACTTTTTTTTTATATGAATAGGAAGGCAAACGAGCAAATGGGTCACCTGATGGTAAGCGATCACCACTGCCCATAGACACCCGCAACCCCGGAGGGATCGCAGATGCGTTGTCAACCTAGAGGGCTAAAATGAAATGCCTCTTGTGCCTGTAATTTCCCCGGCTGTCTTACTCTCCACACCGGAACACAGCAGTGCAAGCACTACTACTTAGCGGCAGGATTAGCGAGTAAACTGGTGGTAGCGATCCGGACGGACCTTGCACAAGGACCTACCACCCGTAAAACTACCAGATTATTGTATTGTCATCAGACTTACTCAAGTATGCAAAATTTCAGCTCAATCGGTTGATTATATATCTGGCATTAAATAGACTCGCAAGATTCCATCCGGACAAACACAATAGCAAGTTAAAAAAACACTCGTGTTTTAATGCCTCATTCATTATGCACCAGCCACAAATAGTCTAAGATCCGAATCTAAGTCGACCTACACCGAGCTGATAATAGAATGAAACATATTTTAAAATAAATTTAGTATATTAGAAAATATATTAAAAATAGGTTGGCTAAAAAAATCCTGGACAATTTAATAGTTATTTGTTATACAAGGGGAGAAAGTTGTATTTTACCTGCGAGTGTTCATTTGAAACACGAGTTAGCGAAAGGATTCTATGATTGACAAATTGTTCAAAAATAGAATCCAGAGCGTAGCGAGTGTTTCAACACACGAGGCGTAAAATAACTTTTCACCCATGTATAACACAAAACTTTTCACCTCACTACAGCGAGGAAAATAAGAAAAAGGGTTTGTACTATCACTCATTTTTAATAACAAAATAACTAGAAAAACATGCGAATATTTAACGTTGACGGCTTAATTGAATAGTTTTAACTTATTTTTTTTTTTAATTATTTGAAAGAAAGAAAACATTTATTCGTGATATTAATTACTTACAGAAAAAAAAGAAGTAACAGCATATACAATCACGAAATGGTTCCACCTCAGCATAATGCTGGCCTTACAGCCAGCGCTGGTCTTCCGTTGGGATCATCAAGTGCTACTGTCAGCACAAACAGTGAACGCGCATTAAAATCTTTAATATGGCTGAATGGACAATCATTCCTTTACCTATCCCACAAGGGTTGAATTTTATATAAAAAAAATCGGATGCGTTTTGTTCGCATATTGACTTACTTGGACTGTCAGAACATTTATTCCGTTTTTACAACAAGAATGAAGGTTAATGTTGAATGTTGATATTTATGAATTAAAATAAAGTTGTAAGACTGTATTGAGTGTTTTTTACTCGATGCAATTCATTAATCGTGATATTAAAAATTCAGCACTTATAACGTTTTACGTTTTGATAGCTGTCAAATATCACTTAAGCACGTAGCTTAAGCACCCTTCAAATGCCAAAACCCTGTACTATATCTTTCTAATCTGTGGTCAAAACTCTTTCTCCACATGTGGATAAAAAGCGATTTTCTCAATAGCTGTCAAACAAACAAAAAGTGCTTTCCGAGCTAGTGAGGTGAAAAATATATATATATATAATATCCACCTCTTCACTACATTTACTGCAGATAAAGATTATATTATTAATTATTTTTATTATTATTATGTATAAAAAAAGTCTGTCCAGGATTTTTATAGCCAATCCATTTTTAATATACTTTCTAATATACTAAATTTATTATAAAATATGTTTAATTCTATTATCAGCTCGGTGAAGGTCGACTTAGGTTTGGATCTTCTACTAAAATAAAAAGGCTTGTAAAAAATAAAACGACCACATCATCTGAATCACATTTATTTACATGAAGTGAAACCCTTACATATATCATTTGCGTTACATTTATTTACATTGGATACACTAATTAGCGCCCACCACGCCCATCCAAACTTAATTTCGGAACTCGATAACAACAGAGCGCAGCGACCGCTTAAAAACGTGAATTAAATTTTAACGTTTACGCCATCACAAAAATATAAGAGCTTCGCCCATTTTTACCAAGTCTTGTAGTGCATCTTACTGACTACCTTAGATAGCTCACCCAACACCTTAGCATCATCTCTTATGAATGACTCTAACAAAGACGCCGTACATATATAAATTTCAAAATCTATACACCAATTTCATACTAGTGTATCGCCCGTATCTTTCTTCACGCTTCATTAAAGATACTAATTTTTTCGATGTAAACAGATCATTGTATCGATATCGTTATCTACTTTTATTTACCGCTCAATATTTTCCGTGCGTTGATAGATACAACCATTCAATTGAACCGCAACAGTAAAGGTCCGACCACAACGGTGCGTAAAAGACGTTGACGGTGCGTATACGCAACAAAATGTATGAAGAAACGGTGAGAAAACGTGACGCCTACGACACGTCACTGCGTATACGCGGCGGTATGGCCGGACATTAACTCCGATCAACTGGTACACTCGCCTATTATTATCTAAACTAGTTCAAGAATATCGCCATATTTTTGAGGACACAAATATTTGAGCACCTAGATTGATATCCGATTACCACAGCGACTGTACGGTAATTAATACTGAAAAATATTTTAACATTCTAATATACACATACCTATCTAATCTAATACCTTTATACGAGGAATTCTTGTATATACATATATATATCTGAAGTATGCAGGGGGTTTCGGGGCTTCGGGGGCGATAAATCGATCTATACTTCATTTAATTTAGGATGAGAAACCACAACATTATATTGCGGCTCGTGAACTGTAATCTCTTAACAATTTGTACCAGAGTAACAGTTGACGACACGCAAATAAAGTGACATTAAAACAATTTTATTTTGCGGTTGCCAAACTATTGCACTGCACTATTTGCTAGGTAAGAAATAGTTGACCAGACGCAATATAATGTTATTGTGGTTTCTCATTCTAAATTAAATGAAGTATAGCTAGGTTTCATTAGAAATAAAATACCGAGCTATCATCCAGATACTGGGGCCTTACCATAACGTCCTAATTCCGACTCGGTTCAAGTTTTCGCTGTCACTTTTAGTATGAATCTGACAGCGAGCGAACCTAAACTGAATCGCATTAAGACGTCATGGTAAGGCCCCTGGCCTTTAAAGATAAAATATAAAATGGCAATTGTTAGATTATTACAAGAGACGATACTAACGCGTCGTGTGATCCTAAACTTAACGCCCCGACCGTCGCATTCCTAGACAGCAAAAAACAACTTTTCTGATGACCTTTCCTACAATCATAACTTGACCCGCTCTCTGGCAGGCGTTATATAAAGCCAGGGGTCTCATGTTGCTGGTCGTGCGTCGACCAGTTGACCAGACACGACTCTTTATACTACCTACGAGAGAACGGGTCCCACCGGCTGGGTTGCTAGCCTGCGTCCTACCCTCGTTTTTAATAAAAAAAAAAACACCCACAATATTTTTAATAATTTATAAATATTCGCGTGTGTAATATTATTAAGGCAAAAAGTAGTGTCAAATACTTTTGTTTTTAGTATGACTAAGTCTTGTAGGAATAAGTAACTTTCTATTTAAGTTTTTGTCAATTTTTATATCATTTAATTCTTGTATTTTTTTTTCGAAATAGTACTCGGGAATCAGTGCCTCAATAATTCGTGATCTGAGAATGAACAGGTTCTAATACTTGAGTTACAATTTGTCTTGTGGGAGGGCTTTCAGTTGATATTCCTTCTGCACCCCCGATGCAGAACCTTCTACGTACGGTCAGAGCGTTAACCCCACGAGAGTACAAGCTGCCTTAATACATAGTAATACAGACATTTTCACTTTAAAGTGTTCCTTTTTTTCTAACACGAATTAATTAAAAGTTGTATTCATTTTTGTAACAAAGATTTTTGCGACAAAAATACATCCACTTTTTTCCCCAAAAAGATAATAAAACATCCAAGGTGACCTAAAAGTTCCACATCTATTTCTATGGTGTAACGACCATTTGGCCGACTTGGACGCTTCAAACTACGCGCTGACTGTACCAGCTCTTTGCACTCACTCTACAGTGAAAACGTCCTAATATCGTGCACCATTTCGTTATTCAAAATAATTAATAGCCTGTTCAACTAAGACTAAAAGTGTAAGGCGGTTTACTACTAAACAATCTGACAAAAATAACTACATTATAATACATGTTTTTGAGACGCCGGACAATAATTATTAATTAGTAAGCGACCAATACGGCACGACCACTTCCCGTTCCATTGCGTGAACAAAACGGTCCTCGCACAGCGATCAGTATGCTTATTGTAGATTTTCGGTCACATAATACGTCTCGTACGCGTTTGCGTCAAAATGTCAAATACTATGGGAACAGTTTGTTGCCGTTTCGATCCGCCAATGGCGCTGCCAATTTTTCCATAGTAATTGAGACGTTTACGTGAACGCGTTCGAGACGTTTTTATACGAAAACTTACACTAGAGGCTCAGAGGCCTTACCATGACGTCTTAATGCGTTTCAGTTTAGGTTCTCTCGCTGTCAGATTCATACTAAAAGTGACAGCTAAAACTTGAACTGAGTCGGAATTAGGACGTCATGGTAAGGCGCCTACTTACAACGCACTTGTCCCAAATTCCAAATTTGCCGAAACTCGTGCGAATCTATACTCTTACCCCGTTATTCATAAACGCTCTATGGGCTTCTGCTTCTGCAAACTTAAAGTCGTCACAATTTAAAAGGCCCGTTTTGACAGTTCACGCCCATGAAGTTCTCTATTTTTTACCGATCGAAATGTTCTGAAGGTAATTGCATTTTTCATTGATGGGTATCGCTCACTCAGCTAAGTGCTGTGCATAACGATTTTTTCATATTGTCCACAGACTATTAATAATCGGTTAAGGAAAACATAAATCGATCTAGATAATTTTTTTTAAGGCCGACTCGCTCTTGGCCGATTTTATTTATTTTATTTAGACCAATTAATACTGAATTTCACCAGCTGTGTAGTGATCTTTACTGAAAATTATGACCTTGGAGCTCAGCCGTAAACAGTGGCAACACTGATTTCAATAGAATGGCTCGTCTTCATCATCTGAAGAAAATGATTGACTGAAGATTCACTTTTTCTTGATTTTTTTGTGATTGATTGAATGTTATTGTAACAAAAATATTAAATGAAAGACAATTGACCTTTAGTAACATTGTATCATTTCAAAATACCTACAATATCAATTTGAGTAAAATTTTCTAATCAGAACTTTAATCTAATGCCACTTTACAATACATATTCAAATCGATCAAATACACATGCAAACTTGAATCGATTTATCATAAGTATCGAGTACCGAATCGTACGGTGACATCACTAGTTACGTCGGGAAGACAAATGTCAAAACGGGCCTTTTATTTTGCGACGACTTTAACAATCGGGGTGCGAGTCGGGTTACCTTCGCGTGTGGTCAAGAGCTGCGGTTCGTTTTTGGATCCGTCCGAGGGGAAGAGCAGTGCTTGGTCCGGTGCACCCCGGGCTTCGGTTAATAATTTCCTGGCGGTCTCCGTGGGATATCATTGTCCGTTGACTAAGAGCCCGACAGGGGGGGAGGGGGTCGTTTGACCGTGTTCTACCGTACAACGTTGCCGACATTTTTGTCACAAGATTTTGGAATACTGTATTTTTTACTTTGACATTGGCGAAATCATCGCATTGATCGATGGGGCCATATTAATAAAAGAAGAAGACTTTAACAATCGTTTGTCCTTATCTGTCCATTCACTTTTCACAGATCAGGACAAACGATTACTAAGTTAGCAGAAGCTTATAGAGCGTTTATGAATAAGGGAATTAAAATTGTTCCAGAATAATTCAGCAGTTCGATACCCGGGGTGACATTGATAATTTTGGCACTACTTTGATTATTTCAAAATTGCTATAAAATCGATAATGTCCATATGCGGTGAATGTTTGGCTTGTAGACGCAAAGGCGTTCGATGAAGACATTGATTGGACGCAGTGAACGCAAATAAAAATTAACGATTTCGTCATTATAACTACTTTTTAAAGTCGCCCCGTAAATCAAAGTCACCACAGTAGCCCTGAGCCTCTAGTGTAAGTTTTCGCAAACAAAAACGTCTCGAACGCGTTCACGTAAACGTTTCAATTACTATGAGAAAAAGAACAGCGCCACAAGCGGAACGAAACGACAACTAAAATTTCTCATAGTATTTGACATTTTAACGCAAACGCGATCGAGACGTATTTTGTGACCGAAAACTTACACTAAGCATACTGTAAATGTTTTTCAGGAATTTCGAATCGTAGTTGACAAATTTCCATACAATACAATGAACTGCATCAATGGCGGGACCAAATATTGAATACTTTTTTTAAATTAACCTGCTGAAACATTTTGGAAAAAATATTTCGTGATAACCCAGTAGCGTGCAGGGGATCGGGGTCGGGATAGGCAGCGGGAAGACTGAATACAATTTTTACGCCGACTCACTGCACGCCCTAAAAGATACCTCGTATAAATTATTTAGAAAACCGCCTAGACAACAGTTTTTAGGTTAGTACCAACTCTCCAACAGCATGTAACGTAACACCATAATCACAATATACCACTAATTTAACATTTAAAACCAACATAAAGCAGCTCACACCCTCAACACCTCACGAGAGCTCTATTACAATACGCATCGCAATAGACACAAACCGAAACATTAATAAAACCTACAAATGCAAAAGAGTCAACCAATGCGTACTACGGTACGTTCGCAGAGCACTAAGAATATAGTACAATGACCTTTCACTATGTCTATGTCGCTCGCACGTGATTGTTTTCAGCATACTTTTACTAAACGAGAGACTAAGAGAGACAAGAGTACGGCGCTGAAATGTTTGAAACGAAATCAGAAAATTGACAGCTTGTCAAAGGAAAATAATTATATGTAAAGTAAACTTTCCTCCTATTTACGAGTGTCAGCGGGGTCACTCAGACCTAAAGATGTGTAATAAGTCTGATCTCGACGTGACTTGTATTTTATATTATATTACATCGCCCTGTCTCTTGCATTACTCATCTAATACTATGTTTTGTAAGGTTTTCAGACTTTTCAGTCTCCCTCCCGTCTGTGCGAGTGCGAGGGCTAACAATTACATGACAGAGACAGTGAAAGGTCATCGTACGAAATTCTTAGCACTCCGCGACCGCACCATATAAATCACGTGGCATTTAAAAAATAACAAAACAAGGCACGTAACACCGTGAAATGGATAAAAAAAACGCATATGAAAAATTATACAAATTAATTTTTTTAGCCTTCAGTTAGGCCAATTAACGACAGACAATGCAAATGCAAATATACCATCAAGGTTCTAAAATAGATTTTATTTCAAACATTTCCCACGATTCTGTAGGTCTACTCCCAAATACAAAATTAAAAATTCGTATCACACCATGCCTCTCACTCTAATATTAAACAATGTTGTGCGAGCGAGAAGACACGACTCGAATTTCAAATTGTGGAGTTAGATTATAATCAACATATAAAATAATAAAAAATACTTGTAAACAGTAATCGTGTAGAGAAACGCGTTTTTTATGTTTATCTCGCCGGCTTCTAATCTTAAAAAAACCATCATAGAACGGCAAGACAGCTACTATATGGTCTATACCATAGAGCAATAAAGGAAATATGTGACATTCATACTATAAAAATAGCAAAAATTCTATTTTACAGAGTACATCAGCAAGTTTAATTGAAACGACATTATGCCACCTTAAGTTAGCTCACCAGATGGTTTTACATTACGCCTTTATGTAATTTTCTTATTGAATCGAGTAGCAGCGTGAATCAAACTTAGGCCAGTAATACATATACCTGCATTGTACATATGTCAAGTTTCACACAAATATGTATAAGCTACAGGCTTGTTTTACAAACCGCTCTTTTTTAAAACGTGCGATGTCTCATTTTATTTCAATTCATCTAATACTTGCAAATAAACCTCGCGTATAAAATCATCTAATTTTATTTTATACATCAATTTGATTAGTCGGTGCATTAACGTGCCGCTATCTAAGACTTACGATTTATAACTATCTATATGATGTAACTTTTTTATAGCACTTAAAAAAAAGAAATTACAGCTATGTGATGTAAAGGTTTTTATTTATGATAGCCTCGTCTTGTGGTTTAAACAACAGCAGTTCCCGATAACGTGACAATTTAACATATAATAATCAGTAATCATCAAGGAACTTCAATTTAAAACAGTCTCAATATGTTTCCTTTTCGTCATCCCTAAACTAATACTGTTGAGCGTGTATACAGAGACATCAAGTTCATAGTTGAGAAAGGGAAAAGCTGTGGCATCACACGCTTCTGGTAGTCAGGTTCAGATTGCAGGTATTTGGCGCACGAGTTCAAGGCGAGGGCTATAAGCTAGGGACCGGAGACATTAGTCACCGGGATTGGTGTACTTTTTATCGGATATTATTTTTATCCTGGAACTGCCGTTACCAAATAAACATGGTCTTGAGGCTTGTTAAATTATAGGCGATTGTCACAATAACAAATTTTACAGTAAAAGCAACGTCCCAATACCACGCACGCGCACATGGGTACATTTTCGCTCCGTATCAAAATGTAGGCGGTCGTTTCCACATGCACGTACACGGTACGCACGAAATGACCAATGGACCCACGCGGGTGACGTGTATAGCGTGTCCGAGCACAGCGTGCGCAGCAGTGGGGCGTCGCCTTAATCCGCAGAGAGAGGTGGCGTTTATACACGAATTAGTTGAATATTGCTAACGTCGTGTTCGTCAATCAATGCATGTTGATCTTAGCTGTCAAAGAATGCTTAATAGATACAATGACAGGTGTCATTACCTTGGCTCGCTTGCACGATCTTTCATTTAAACGATTTAATTACGTCATACACTGATATTTCAATTCTTAGTGTAGGAAATTAAAAAATTTGAAAAAAAAACCACAATCTGTATGAGTGTTATTTTATTAAAATACTTCGCTAACCTATCACTGCGGTGACAATTTCATTGTAGAAATTAAATAAAGGTTAAAAATAATGATAACAAAAAGGCGGTCAAGTTGCGCCCTTTTCATATTAATGGCGTTTAAAGCAACAGCCACCACAATACAGTCATCTATGTACAATCCACGCGCGAGCTACCAAATCTAATCCGCTTTTTGTGTATTATCTTAAACTTTAATAGTCAATGGTTACTGTAACGTGCAACAGTTACGGTTACAGTTCGCGTACCCTGATTTGTACGGTAACTCAGTCAATTTACCCCCTCCCCCCGTTAATCTCACTGGCCGGGCGAGCGCGGGGTACGCCCCCCCCCGCTTCCTCAACCCCCGATACTTCAAACTCGCGCGCGTAATGTAGCTAACAACGTACAGTCAGTCATATGAACCCATTTGCAAAAAAAACGGGTACATAAAACTTTTCACGCCACGAAGAATTGCAAGTTATTTCGACATATTTTATTTCCTTGTTTGTATTTTTAATAAACAAAGGAGAAAGTCAACTGAAGTTACCTTATTTTTTTGTCGAAATGAGTGATCTCCTAAATATCAAAATAAAAAGTGCCCCCTTTTTGCAAAGGGGTTTAGTTTGAAGCATCCAAGTCATCCAAATAATTTGGCACACCACAGAAATAGCAAGGAGTACCGAACTTTTTGGTTACTTTAGATTTTTCATACTATATGACGCTGACTGTAAAATAATGATCATGATTTCAACAGAACCATACCCATACAACAGTGCGTAAGGCGAATCAGCCAATCAACGCCCTTTTGCGCGTCACAAAACGTTAAAAAAAATACGCGATCAGAACACATTCAAAGATTAGAATAAAGAGGTTGGTAGCGTCCTCATACCCGATTACTAGCTATAATACATATCGTTTCCCATAATTTCATATGCCATAATCAGCATTTGCCCTAACGCTTTTTTAATAACTGTCAATTGTTCAGGATTTCAAACCTAACCTAACCTATAGAATTCTACAAGATGGCCATATCAAAGCTTATGAAAAAATTAGATTTGAGAAAAAAAAAACAGTGTTATGGCATTTCATATTCACACAACCACAGACACTACAGCAAAAGCACGTTGCCAGAAGTGTTAGTCGTTCTTAAGCCCAGAAACTGAACAATAGTTTCTGTGTCACGTCCACTGCGCCCTAACAACCTCTTTCTTCTATTCCTCGCAAAACTTTGACCCAGCGACGCGGCAATGTAACACAAACGTCATAATTCCATCGCATGCTATGCCATTGACAACGCCCTCTCTCTGCGTAGTGGCACCTAATAAAACAATAAATAATGAGAACAATTCAACGATATTCAACTCTATACGCGTCGGATCGTGCAAAAAAAAAACTTTAAAGATTCCTGTTCACGGAAGTTAAGCTGCACGATTGTCATTCCGCTTCGTCATTTCTATTCCAAGCTATAATTTAAAACCTTGCAACTTTGGTGCTGATTTAAAACAACATTTCGAACACAGATTTGTCGATCTTTTTGGGTATTCTATTTTGGCATCATTAGTTTTTTACTAAGATCGTTTTTTTTCTTAAATGGCCTTGAACGTTTGTGACCATAATTATTATTAGATTTTTATCGTTAATTATCGGTCTGATCAACATTCAAATAAAGTGGTCGTGTGTCGTCGTACCCACCACGCCAACATTGTCAAAAACCACTAAAAAGGTCGGAGTGAAGGTGTACTTTGATCTTGAAAAATATCTATTATGAATTGTTTTTATTGGTTTAAACGTTACATCAATCAATTAGTGCTTGGCGTGTGAGTGATCAATTCATTTGAATATGAAAGCGTTCAAAGGGTTAACTTTCTTCATATTCTCTCATCTCAGTGTGCTGTAAGTTTTCGATCACAAAATACGTCTCGACCGCGTTTGCGTTAAAATGTCAAATGCTATGAGAAATTTTAGTCGTTTCGTTCCGCTTGTGGCGCTGTTCATTTTCCCATAGTAATTGAAACTTTAAGGCGAACGTGTTCGAGACGTTTGTCGTGCCTAAAACTTACACTAGAGGCTCAGCTTTCTTCGCTTCCCCCTGTTCAATCGTCACATTCACCAATTTTTTTTTAGTTTATTTTTTTTTAATTAAATTTTTTATCAGCAAAGTAATACATGTTATGTTGTGTTATATTAAATTATTGAGTTATATACTTCAGCGATGAAAATATATGTATAATGTGTCACTTTTTCTTTTTAATGCCAAGTCTTACCTTACCATTACAAGCGTGCGATAAACAATCAGCCTAAGAAACGGCATTACCAGCACCAAAAATACTAGGTTCATCATTATCAACAACTTTGGAATAAAGAACCGGACTAAAATTGAAACCACATAGTACAGTGCTTTTCAAACTTTTTCATGTTACGACCCCCCTATAATGAAAAAATACTTCGCGAATCCGGTTTTTTTATGCCGGTATTTTATTTATGTTACAAATATTCAATCAACACTATACATTTAGGCATTTTCATGGTTAGTAACTTTGTTGTTTTTAATGAGGTAGTTGTCGCGAATTATCGCGACCCCCAGTTTGAAAAACACTGACATATAACAACAGTTCACTCCTAAACTAAGTCATTTTCACATTAAAACATGGCAACATTTTCTTATGAATTTTTCATTATCTCCGACACGAGTTATAAACTCTTTCGTACTTTGTTACGCCCATAGATAAAGTATATAACTCCTTTACGGCCCGAATACACTACGACACAAGTATCAGACACTATACTATATCCAATGATAACGAGTTAGTATTATAAAACTCAGAAAGCACGCGATTGGTCAGCGATATGAGTTCCAAATCACAGGTGGTTATTTTATAAAATAACACCTGTGTATGTTCTTGCGAATTAAAATTTCATTTCATTTCAAAAACTCATCAGATACAAACATGGCGGCCTGGGTAAGGCCGTGAAGCGTCTCAAACACCGCATCCTGTGTGTTACGAAAATAGTCGAATGTGTCTATGAAGCGAGACCAACCTTGCTACTCACGACCTCACAGACTACAATACACGTGCTCGCTTAGAGTTTTACAAATCTCAAGACCATTTTCGTAACACACAGGATGCGGCGTTTGAGACGCTTCACGGCCTTACCCGCCTAAGTTCAGTCAACATCTGTCTCTTGCACGGCGCGGACGCGTTGTACTTTCTGTTATCCTTGCGCCGCTTTCCTACATTTGCTTTTTATTTTTAATATTCACTTTTGACATGCCTAGTGTCATGATTAAACGATACTATCACGTAAGCCTGCCCTAGCATCGAGGGAAATTGTTTAAGCCTTTTCCTTTGTCCCTTTCATTTGCATACAAGTGCAACAGAGAGAACGCTATATTAACTCGTTATCTTGGACGTGGTATATGTCCCAGTCAAATGTGAGATGCAACACCTCAACAAGAAGTCGCAATTTATGTCGACAAGTGTCTGATTGAATGTATACTCCAGTGTCATAGTCTAAACCAATGTTTCTCAAACTGTTTTCATGATACGACCCCAGATAATGAAACAATATAAATATATTTTATTCATGTTACAAATATTCAATAAATACTATACATTTAGGCATTTTCATGGTTAGTAACTCTGTTGTTCTTAATGAGGTAGTATTCGCGACTTCTCGCGACCCCTTGTAGAGGCTGTGCGACCCCCCAGCCCCGGGGGGTCACTAATCACAGTTTGAGAAACACTGGTCTAAACCCACCTTAATATAAAGACTGAAATAGCGACGATACCGTAAAATTTAACAGCTGTCGCGTGTCAAAGCAACTCTCAAGTGTCTCTAGACTCCTAGGCTCAGTAAAATAAAAATAGTGTTAACCGAAGTTTTCGGCCAAAAAATAGCCGAAACACAATATCGCGCTTTCATGTTAAATTTCCTTTTATGGTAGTTTAATTTAGACCCAGTATCACTGTGATAATGTTGAAATTTCAATGCGAGAAAAGTGTAACGTAGAACCTTATAATATTGGACCAGCGAGAAGTTTAATTACTCATTTTATCTGGTAAAAACAGCCCACTGACATTTTATTCAACATTTTAATCACTTTTATAAAAGGTTCGGTTTCGGATTCGAAAATAATGTATAGGTAGGACACTAAAAAACTGACCCGCGTTTCGTTGACAATCTATATTCTATATCTATGGGCAATTAATTAACGAGATGCAAATGACAAAGATTAATTGCTTGCAATTACTATCTTAAAACTAATCCGAAATGCTACAACAGACGTTCGTATTACGAATACCCCTAACTGTTTGACGCCACATGGCTCAACAGACAGACATACATATGTATAAAGGCTGGTGACAATGCTAATAACAAAAGACTTTAAACACATACATACATCACGTATTTATCAAAAAAAGAAATCTTAGTTAGGATAAGTTCATGTATGCATGTTTAAGATTTTTTTTTTTAAATTATAAACTGACCAGCGATTGACTCATCTCGTCTGATGGTAAGCGCAGATGAGGCCAAAGATGTAGCTGGTTCAGTAACAACCTGCCCACTCTGGATTTGAATAGTCCAAGGTTATTTCCCTGTGACTGAAGCTAGAGGTCCCGGGTTCGAATCCTGGTAGAGACATTTTATGAATACGAATGTTTGTGCCAGAGTCATGGATGTTGTATGTATTTATGTATTTATCTACATTATATATGTATGTTTATCCGTTGCCTGGTACCTATAGTACAAGCTTCGCTTAGTTTAGGACTGGGTCAATTGGTGTAATTTGTCCCATGATATTTATTTGTGTTGGCCGATATTCAAATCAAACATTTACATAAGTACTCATATTAACCCTACCTGTTGTAGCATTCTGTAATAATTCAAAGACATATATAGCTTGTTTCATTGTATATCTTCGGTTTGTATACGCTATTTGATTGCGCGATCCGTTGACGCGATAGAAATTCCTAATTATAATTAACACTTTTACAGCCCAAACTTGAATTTCGTCGGTACTTGCGCCGGTACAGTGAAGGAATAGCCTGTAAAGGAAAAAAAAAACTGTCAAAAAATGTCATCAACACTTCTCTTGAAAAGTCAACGAGTGTACAAAGAAAATTTCTAAACGACACTGAAAATTAGAACACATAGAAAAAGCTATAGTGTCTGTACCTAAAGTCGGTTTACGGACGATATTTTTATGTGATAACGTGATAAAGAAACATTGATGAAAACTGCTAGCTCTGACGTCACGCGGAACGTGACAACGTGACACTTTCGTGCGCGCAGCCGGTGTTCATCGATTTATAAGACGTTGTCACGCCAAAAACCGAAAAGTAAAGCTATGGCCGGGAATCGAACCCGGATCCTCATCATTCCGTGATGCGTGCTATACCCCTACACCACCCTTAGCAGGTGAGCAAGCCTTCGGATTTTTCTATCTGTTACTTGCTGTCACGTGACGTAAGATTTTAATTGTTTGTTTGAATTGAACAGGCTCCGAAACTACTATAGTCTGGCAGCTAAACCACTGCAGCCAGATGACACTTCCAAATGTCATTTTACGAAATAATGATACCACATTTATTTCACTAGTGCTCGACTAAGGTCACGTAATGAATGATTTGATTATTGAACGAACGAAATATTTTATGAATCTCACATTCTTAGTTTAGTATATTTAAAATTAAACGCGATACTTTTGATGGGTTCAAGGTTCATATTAATGAACAAAAACGACTTTTGCATTTCCACTCCGAACTCCAACCAAACTCAAAACTTTAAAGGCTTGGTCCGCTGATTCGGAATAATTTAAGTTTTTAAGTAAAGTACAAAGATAGAAAAAAATATTAATGAGATCATAGTTGTTTTATTTATGGCAAAATGGGGAATGAGTTGAAAACTGGTAACTGATTTGACATGCTTCCAAATCACGCTCTTACACTACTACTAACTAGAAAACATACAAAAAACCTTATTGAACAAATAATTTTATTAAAATTCGCTTTGAAAATTCACTATTTCAACATAAATGACGAAAATGAATTTCATTATATCGTTCATTCTTTCATTCACTCACTAAGTCGCATCACTATTTAATATTTGCCAAAAACTGACAACACTGAAAGTGTCATCTGGCTGCAGTGATTTATCTGCCAGACTATAGACCGATTTGAAAAATTCTTTCACCGTTATAATCCTACATTATCCCTGTTGAACATCCTACTAATATTATAAATGCGAAAGTTTGTGAGTGACGATGTGAGTGTGCATGTTTGTTCCTTCTTCACGCTGAAACGACCGAACGGATTTGGATAAAATTTGGAACGGAGATAGCTGGTACCCTAGATTGAAACGTAGGCTACTTTTTATCCCGGAAAATTGCATAGTTCCCGCGGGATAGCGATTATCATGTCAATTTCTAATTTTAAGCGGACGAAGTCGCAGGCAGAAGCTAGTAGGTTATATTTGATTCAGCGCGGACGAAGTCACGGGCCACAGCTATCTGTTATTAGATGGAACAGCGAGTTTTTGCGATGACATGTCCGAGTTATGATATCTGTGGTGTCTGGCGGGTTTACCATCATTAACCGACTTCAAAAAAAAGGAGGAGGTTCTAAATTAGGTTCTATATTTTTTTTGCTAAACAACTTTTCACAGATGCATCATTTCACAAACTCATCATTTGACCTTTATTTTCTACTAAAATATTGACATTTCGGAAAACTTATGAAACAAACCTAACTTATAAAAAACGATGATGGTCTTAATTTACGAATGCGCTGGTAGTTTCAAAAAATACACGTAAAAGAGCCCTCGGCTGCCAATTCGCAAAATAAATTTTAAATTTTGAATTTTGACGAGCTCGCAAAACTATGCATCTATGAAAAGGGTTTTATCCCGTCTGGTGGTCACTGACCGCCGCTCTGCTCGATCCTCTTGCTGACTTGCTGCGCCTTCCTCTGGTCGGCGAGCACGAACACCGCGTTCAACTGTTTCTGCTGCTCCTCGTCCAGCACGCTGGTCAAGGCGTGGTAGAATGCAGGCTCGGTGGTCGACACGCCTGCAAACACCATCATATGTCAGTCTACTGTGTTGCCAGTTTAGGCGTATAATGTCCCGTTCGCAAAACGTCCCCTCGCTATAATTACGTCCCATACGCAAAACGTCTTCTTTGCAAATGGTCCCCACTCGCATAATGTCCCTTTGTCACTTTCCTAAATGCCCCGTACGCAAAACGACCCTTCTGCAAAAGGGCCCGTTCGCAAAACGTCCCTTCAATAAATAAAGTCCCGTTCGCAAAACGTCCCTTTCGCAAAATGACCCGTTCGCAAAACGACCCTTTCGCAAAATGGCCATCTCTTATCCCATGAGAAGACTCCTAGTCTCTACTGAAACAAGCTTTTCCAGACGAGACATTGTACGAATGGGTCATTTCGCAGACGGGACGTTTTGCGAAAGTGGCATTACGCAGTAGGGACTTTCAGCGAAAGACTAATTTTGGTGGAGGGACGTTTTGATAGAGGGACGTTTTGCGCCCAGACCATATATACAACTACCGATAACTTTCGATACTATTGTCTTTGTTCAAACTATCTACAGTCTACAATTATATTATAAACCCTAGATTCACTACGAGCGCTTAGAACTCGTTCCGAGCAGAGAGTGCTTAGAATCTGTCATTAAGCACTCTCTAGCCCTATGGAGCTATCAATATGATTTACGACGTGCTGTTAAATAATGTCGTTTATTCCGGACCCGTGCATTTGAAATAAATCTGTAATGTTCGTGCTATACGGTCGTAATTCGAACATTTTAAAATGTGGTGAAATATCATTTGGCATTTGCGACTGGCATATCTTTGGAATGTACTTTTATGACAAGTTTTGGCAGTGATTTTATACGTGGTGCATCTAGGGTTTATTAATATCATTACCAGTCTATCGAAATACTACCGATAGTGGAATATCGAAAAATTTGTTGCGTAGGAGGGGATTTCTTTCGAGCAGCGTATACATACCTGACAGGGCGACCTTGAATTTGACATACTCGTCAACGGGACAGTCTCTGTCATCGAGCGGGGTCGTGTAGCACTCGATGGCTGTCTCATCGGGCTCCCAATCGTCGTCCTCCTGTTGACAAACCGTTTAAAAAAATAAATACTTCAGCATTTTGTTGATTTAGTCCTACTGAACACTCTTGTAAAGGTTTTCCGCCACGTCATGTAAAAGAGAGACCCATTCGCAAAACGCCTGTCTGGAAAAAACTTTCAGTAGACTAGGAGTCTTCTCATGGGATAAGAGATGGCCATTTTGCGAAAGGGTCGTTTTGCGAACGGGCCATTTTGCGAAAGGGACGTTTTGCGAACGGGTCACTTTGCGAAAGGGACGTTTTGCGAACGGGACTTTATTTATGTGAAGGGACGTTTTGCGAACGGGCCCTTTTGCAGAAGGGTCGCTTTGCGTATACTCGTATAGGGCATTTAGGAAAGGGGCAAAGGGACGATATGCGCCTAAACCGTATGGACTTGGAATGTAGTACTCACATCGTCGTCGCTCTCCTCGTAGTCTTCGATCTTGGCTGTCATGTTGACACCCTGCGCCGCACTGTTCTTGACCGCCATCCGGGCCAAGTTCGACAGGTATTCGTTGTTCATGTCTTCTACGTCGTCCTCGTCGCTCGATAGGACTTCTGTCAAAATAAAAAATCCTAAAGTAAGACCAATGAGACGAGACAAATTACTTAAGCAATCGGCAGTGGCATAACTACGTCAGAGGCCCGCGGCAAATTCATCAGCAAGGACTGGAAAACCCCTTCATTTGCTTAAGCCTTTTCATAGGGTAACCCTATTAAACTGTTACCCTATGATATGGTAAGCTTATCGATGAGCTAAGCCTATCATTACGGAAACCGGATTGAATAAGATTAACCGTTGGTTACCCGTTTTCTATTATGGTTACAACCGTTCTCTAATACGGTAACCGGGTTTTTAGTTATGTTAATCGTTTATGGAATTAACTATGTTATTACGGTCAGGCTTTCTTTCGGGTAACCCGATGATATGCTTACCAAATTGATAGGGTTTGTGAAAACAATTCTATGAAATACCCTATCCAATACCCCTTTAATGGTAACCGGTTCCGGTCCTTGGTCAAGAGCCCGCGGCAAATTCATCAGATAGCCCTTCCTCACTATAAAGTGCATTATCTTCCCTTCTGTGCTCAAGGCCAAACCAGTTCAGGGCCCCGTAGAGCTGGGGCCCCTGGCATTTTGCCAGCCCTGCCACCTTATAGTTACGCCAATAGCCGCGTATTTACTGAGCGAGCCGCCCGCGCGGCAGCTTCGTGAGGCAAATCCTGAGCCTGTCAGGACGTGCCTCATCCGAGGCAAACGCACGTCTTGCCTCGGGCGAGCTTGCCTCGACCCGAGCCGCGCGTTGTCGGTTTTTGTCCATGCTCAAAGGCGCCTCAGCACGTTTGCCGCGCTCACTCAAGACGGTTGTTTTGCCTCGGTTGTTCGTCGCGTGTTAGCGTGATGTATAAATAGCGGTGTCTTAAATTAATACAACTATATGGTGAATATAGACGATTATGGGATGCGCAATGTCCCGATTATACAAATAGAGGACTAAGAAAAGATGCGTGGAGAAATATTAGCGCGCAATGCTGCCTCAGCCTCACCGCGGCTCGGCTTTGCCGCGCGAAGCGGCCTCAATCTGTAGGATTTCTTGCACGAGGCTGCCTCGCGCGGCAATCGTTGCGCGGCAAACGTCCGAGGCTGCCTCGCGAGGCGGCTCGCCCAGTGAACACGCGGCTAATGGCAATCGGACAGTTACTGAGTTACATTGCCATTGATTGATTGACCAGTCAGAAGTTTTAAGACTTTGTGGGGTCCCAAGAGTTTACGATTTAGGGGGGGTCAGTCACAAGTGTGACAGACACAACTCTTACCCCCTTTTCCATAAACGCTCTATAGGCTTCTGCTAACTTAGCGATCGTTTGTCCTTATCTGTCACTTTTATTTTTATTTATTTCTTTATTTATTTATTCGTTTATTCGGGACACCAACAGAGCACATACATAACATTGTTACATTTCAATAATTATTACAGATATTTGTTTCGTATGCACCCCAAATTATAGATGAACACATCGTTTGCAACAGTTTGTCATTAATAATAATAATAAGAAAAAAACATCACTTGTAGTTACATGAGATTATTCCATAAGATTATTATATTGAAGCGGTTATAAAGAGAAAACATTCAATAGATTCTATTGTACAAGTACTAAAGTACTAACGTTAAAACATTACTTATGACTTTGACATTTACCTTTCACAGATAAGGACAAACGATTGCTAAGTCAGCAGAAGCCTATAGTGCGTTTATGAAGCGTTAATCATCTCGTGACCCTCATACCTTCGTCTTCGTCGTCATCCTCCTCCTCGGAGGACGTGTCCTCATCAGCCTCAGCCCGCGCCTCGTACGCGCGCCTCAGACCCTCGAACAGCACCAGACAGGACGGCAATATGTTGGGGATCACAGCATCCAAGCTCGGCCGCGCCGGCCCCATCTCCAAGAGGGTACAGATGCCGAGCACACACAGCTTCCTGTCGTGGAGTCTGCGGAGACAGTCAAGGGTTTAGGGTGTTCTATAGACGGACCGCGAGGGTGCATACATGTGCTGGCAACGTCGCATTTTTGGTGTTTTTAGGGTTCCGTACCTCAAAAGGAAAAAACTGAACCCTTCTAAGATCACTTTGTTGTCCGTCCGTCCATCTGTCAAGACCCTTTTTCTCAAGAAAGCGTGGAGGTATCAAGCTGAAATTTATATGAAATACTCAGGTCCACTGCCCCTTGGAGCTGTGAAAAAATCAAACTTCTAAGCCAACGCAATCAAAAGAAACAGTCGTTTATGCCGCAAATTTTCGAAATTCGCAAGGGAATCAAAACCTACAGGGTACTTCCCGTGAACTTAGAATCTTGAAATTTGGTGTGAAGGTAGGTCTTAAAGCAGATTAAGGAATAATTGCGAAAACCGTAAATATGTATGTATGTCTGTATTGTATATCAGTGACCAATATAAAGTGACCCCACACTGCGTACATTTTGCTTTGGAGTAGGGCTTTGCTTACACTAGTTTATAGACATTTATAGATACGGATACGGAACCCTCGGTGCGCGAGTCCGACTCGCACTTGGCCGGTTTTTTTGCGAGTATTTCACGGAAATTGAATGAAAATTTCAAATGTGCGTCTGTAGTGCACTTCGTTTTTAGTGTATTAATGTGTCCAATGCAATGATTACACTACTACAGACGCACATTTTTTTTTTTTTGTGAATAGGCAGACAAACGAGCAAGTGGGTCACCTGATGGTAAGCGATCACCACTGCCCATAGACACCCGCAACCCCGGAGGGATTGCAGATGTGTTGCCAACCTAGAGGACTTAGATGAAATGCCTCTTGTGCCTGTAATTTCCCCGGCTGTCTTACTCTCCACACCGGAACACAGCATTTGAAACTTTCATTCAATTTCCGTGAAATAATCGTAAAAAAACACAAAAAATGCGACGATGCCAGCTCAGTAGGGAGGAACGTTCTTAACCGAGTCCTCGCCCGCGCACAGGTAGAACGACAAAGGGAACTTTTACCATCTGCGCGGGAAGGGAAGCAACTGGTGCATTCTATGTTTTTTATTTGCTCCCAGACCAGCATGGAAGAACATACATACATACCGTCACGCCTCTTTCCCACAGGGGTAGGCAGAGACTACTTTGTTCCACTTGCTACGACGGAAGAACAAATCCTTTTAAATCACATACATTGGAACTTGTGCAAAGTCCCTCCGGATCACTACCACCTTACTCGCTAATTTTCTAATTCTGCCGCCATGCAGCAGCACGCGCTGCTGTTTTCCGGGGTGGAAAATAAGACAGCTGAACTCCACTTTTTCTTTAAATATTTTTTTTAGCTTCTATAGCTATGGTTATACAACGTGTCCCCAGCCTGTGGACACAGAATGAACACCATCGTAATACTACTTCTCACTAATGCTGTGAAACAGTTTTTGTTTTAATTAGAAGTAAAATCAAGAATTAAAAATTTCTAACAAATTTAATTCCAGATAAACGACAGAAAAAAGTTGCATCCTGTATCATTATTGACACAAATAAGATGAAAAGAGATGCCTGTGTGAGTGTGACACACATGTCAAAGTCAACAGCAGGGATATGTGTGTGTATTCTACTTACAGGCAACACACACGTTCGGAATAGGTAAATGTCTGATTTACCAGCAATACTAAGCATATTAATCATATTATTAAAGTAATCAGACTATCAAGTATCGAAATTGCAACTTTATCATTAAAAAATAATTAATGAAACCAAATTTACGTAAACAAAGCATTTAATAAAAAAAATATGTATAAACTTAAATTTTTAAATGTTCAAAGTGGCTACCGTTTCTTAGTATACACATTTGTAAACGCCGCCTCATATTGCTCTGGACTTTTCGTAACAGAGCACTGTCTGAAGCCATCGTCTTTAATTTTCCGAATGCTAACTGTATTCTATCCCGCAAATCTTCTAGGGTGTCCACATCACTCGCGTAAACTTCGTCCTTTACAAAACCCCACAAAAAAAAATCAAGGGGTGTCAGATCCGGAGATCTTGGCGGCCATCTTCGAGGTCCGTAGCGTCCAATCCATCGCTCATCAAATATTTGATTGAGGCGGTCTCTTGCCTCTACGACGGAATGAGCCGGTGCTCCATCTAACTGGAACCATGCCCGTTGGTAGCTCGCGATACTGATGTTGTCTAAGGTAATTAGAAACTGGCCCGTTTAATAACTCTAGAAATCGTCCACGATTTAGTGTGCCGTCAATGAATACCGGACCAATGATATTATCTCCGTGGATGCCAGCCCAAACATTTAAGGAAAACCGGTATTGATGGGCAGATTCACGACATACGTGTGGGTTCTGCAAACTCCAATAATGATAGTTGTGGCGGTTCCACATACCATTTCGTGTAAAGGTACTTTCATCCGTCCAAAATATGTCTGATAAAAAAGAAGGAGTTTCTGCTACTTTCTCTTGCAACCACTGACAATAATCCACTCTCACTGGTCTATCGCGAGACAAAAGTGCTTGCACCTTGCGAAATTTATAAGGGTGCCATTTTTCCCGTTTCAATATTGTATGCACAGCGTTACGGTGAACATTAAAACGGCGAGCCGCTCGCCGCAAGCTGGATTTTGGCGTACGGCGAAAGTATTCAAGAATACTTTGTTCTTGCCAGATAGGCAATTGCCGGGTTATAACGCCTTCGCGGTTAATGGTTGGGTCCAGTGGCCGATTTTCTCTTGCTCTTTGAACTGCCCTTGTTATTGTACGCGGGTTATTAGGGCATCGTCTAGTTGCACTATATCGCTCACGGTACGTTCTGATAGCAAGGTTGCCATTCTGATGACACTCCCCGTAAATTAATATCATGTCCATGTACTCTGCAGCAGAATAAAGTGCCATCTTATCAAAATGCTTTTCATGAACAAAACATTAATATGTTATGGCAACGTCACTTAATCAGTGTCAGTTATTTTAAAAGAAAATCATGCAGTTACCAAAGAGTTATCATGCACGTCTAAGGAGTATCCACTTGAACATTGTTATTACAGTACTTCAAACTCTTCAAAAGAGGTTGCATTGGTCCCATAAATGCGTATTAATCAACACAATGTAAATAGAGGGTGCTCCAAAGGCTAAAATTTTATAACCATTGTTTTCTCGGTAAATACTAGACCGATTGTTTTAATACTTTGCATATTGGTCAAAAATACCCTAATAAACGTGTAGTAATCGTTTATGTCCATAGGCTGGGGACACGTTGTATACCCCAGTTGATTATTGTTGGCGGCTATCTGATACACCTTGTAGATGAAGTGCGAAATGATTTTCCATGACATTTCATTGAATCCCATGCGGTTTTCTATTTTAAAGACATTTGAATAAGGTTCTTATTTATAAAACAATTTAATCTGCCAGCTGCATTGTATACACGACTTTAATAATAACATATCACTAAAGTTGAAACCCGGATAAAATTTAACGAAATGTCACGGAAAATTATTTGTACCTTAGGATCAGAAGATGACCAATTTGCTCGTCTAAAACATGACACAAATAACGTCATGACGACGGCCAAACTCACCCCATGAAACAGTCGGTGTCGTGGATCCATTGTTTGATGAAATGCTGCGTTATGGACGCATTCGGCACAGACTCTTGCAGCTTGTCCAATATAGTGAAGAGGAGGACTGGATTGCAGTATAGTATAGCAATCAGGACCTGGAGACAATAGGCAGTCAGTGGCGTTCGTGGTCGCTAGGGTAGGCAGTGCTTCTAATCCCTTAACCATAAGGCAGAGGCGATTTAGTTTTTTTTTTTTCATATTTTCATGACGATACATTTTACGTTGTAGTGGCACGTGCGTACGGTAGCTTGCGGTTTTGCGATAATAGAGACAATGGCCTTTGTTTGAAAGATTAGGGCTTGAAGCGATAAATTCACCTGCGAAGATTCATACTATACCATCTGCGCGGGAAGAGAAGCAACTGGTACATTCTACGTTTTTTTCTTTGAAAGAAAGAAAGAAAGAAAAATATTTTATTTCCATTCCCAAGGTACCACCACCATAAAAATTATAACTAAAAATATTGCTTATTACTAATACAGTTTGTGATGGTCCAGAACAGTGGTGGGCAAACTTTTTTAATGGGGGGGCCACAGAGCTTAAAAAAATCTAGAGGGCCAGAATTATAGAAAGAAAGTTCACTCGTTCCTGGGGGGCCACAAAGTTTAAGAAATTCTAGAGGAGTTGCGCCCCGTATTACGCAACACATGAACTACGCGGCTAGTTTAGCTTCACCTATAGGTTATGCATCTATTATTCTACTAAGTAGAATCTACTTTATACTTCTCGACCGTCAAAACGTAATTATAGCGGGCCATATACTATCCATGTCGATGGACCCTCGGCGGGCCGGATTAAATACTTTCGCGGGCCGGAGTTGGCCCGCGGGCCGTACTTTGCCCACCACTGGTCCAGAAGGACACCGAAAAAGGGTCTCCACTCAGCATAATTATGTTGCCACACAAAAGTGCAGCAACGCTGGTTTACAGTGAAGCCCATGTTTAAAATGAGGGAGAGAAGCAAAAATACAGATTTAATAACTTAATTAAAAACAGCGAAAAACTAACAAAATAAAAGCTTTGCTCTTAGACTAGGAAGTTAGTTAGACAAATTAGATTTTCAACAAATGAATCCAACTTCAACTCCTCACCTGAAGCAGCATGGTCCTCAGCTCGGAGGTGTTGACCTTCCTAGTCAGCCTGTTCAGCACCAGCTCCACAAACGAGGGCAGACAGTTGTCAATCTTCCCATTGCACTGCAACACCATTACTTCCAGAAGTTTCGCCGCGTATATCTCGGACTCGTCCTCAGCATCAGAGTTTAACACCTGCCAACGACAAAGGTCATATGTGCATTGAGAGCAATAACAATAAATAAGAAACGAGCACGCAGTTAAGAGGGTGCATCCGTGCTGAGCTCGCAACGTCGCATTTTTGGTGATTTTTTGCGATTATTTCACAGAAATTGAATGAAAGTATCAAATATCCGTCTGTAGTGCACTTCGTTTTTAGTGTATTAATGTGTCTAATGCAATAATTCATCGTGATGGACTTTTATTTTCTTATTAAACGAAATATAGTATTTTATCCCTTTAATACGAAAATAAAAGTCCATTACCATTAATCATTGCATTGGACACATTAATACACTAAAAACGAAGTGCACTACAGACGGATATTTGATACTTTCATTCAATTTCTGTGAAATAATAGCAAAAAATCGCCAAAAATGCGACGTTGCGAGCTCAGCTCGGATGCACCCTCTTAACAAAAATGGGTAGCACTCCAGGAATGCCGGCAGAGAAAACAGCAGCTTAGATTAGATTATAATGTTGTAACCTCCATGACGCTCAACACGCGTACCGTACAAAAAAAACGTAAGTATTATCTATATGGACAGACCTCTAACAAAGTGCTGATGCCCTAGTACTTTTGCTTAACGACTCAACAAAAAAAAACACGTAGTCGCGGGCGGCTAGCATGATGTTGAAACTGTTGGAAAAAGCCAAGCTGCCTAGCATACAACATTTTAAGCTTTTCGACGCCAACGTCCATTACTTCAATGCAAAAGCAACCTTTGTTCAATTTAGTTTAGGCTCAACTTAAGGCATCACAATAAAAAAAAGCGTATGGGTGACATTCGAAATATTATAAACGGGATGTGAACCGCGATTACCTTTATTGAGCTCCCGATATTTCGATAGAGTTGCATGCATCATGATCACGGGTAGACTGAAAAACCGTTTATAATATTTCGAATGAACTTAACCGTGAATCATTAAAAACTCTTATGGGTGACGTCTCTTGTATTTAAAGTGACGGTTAATTCTGCGTGGACAAAGTCGCGAGCAACAGCTAGTATGTATACTAATATGTATATAATTTCTAAACGACACTGAAAATTAGAACACATAGAAAAATCCGAAAAGTAAAGCTATGGTCGGGAAACGAACCCGGGTCCTCGTCATTCCGTGACGCGTGCTATACCCCTACACCACCCATAGCAGGTGAGTAAGCGTTCGAATTTTTCTATCTGTTTCCAACTGTCACGTGACCTTTGTTACTATGCGAATATTTGTCGCTAAGCGTCCTCTGTTTGAATGATGTGTCTGTACGACACAATTACAAACTCCCGTGGAACATGTACTGCTCACCAGGGACGAGAGAAGGCGCTGTTTTTCAAATGATAGGAAATATCAAATTAATCAAGAAATTTATTTCTTGGTTTTTTATGTTTACTTTTACGGTTTTACCGTTAGAAATTTAATTTCTAAACGACACTGAAAATTAGAACACATAGAAAAATCCGAAAAGTAAAGCTATGGTCGGTAATATGTATATATATGTATAGCCCCAATTGATGCTTTGATTAACATAAATTCGCAAAGCTGCAAGCATATATTATAGAAATCTGCGTGACCATCATGACAATAGAAAAAAAACCGGCCAAGTGCGAGTCGGACTCGCGCACCGAGGGTTCCGTATCCGTATCTATAAATATCTATAAACCAGTGTAAGCAAAGCCCTGCTGCTCCAAAGCAAAATGTACGCAGTGTGGGGTCACTTTATATTGGTCACTGATATATACAGACATACATACATATTTACGGTTTTCGCAATTATTCCTTAATCTGTACTATAAGACCTACCTTCATACCAAATTTCAAGATTCTGCGTTCACGGGAAGTACCCTGTAGGTTTTGATTCCCTTGAGAGTTGCGGAAATTTGCGGCATAAACGGTTGTATCTTTTGATTGCGTTGGCTTAGAAGTTTGATTTTTCACAGCTACAAGGGGCAGTGGACCTGAGTATTTGATAGCTTGATACCTCGCGCGTTCCTGAGAAAAAGGGTCTTGACAGACGGACGGACGGACAGACGGACAACAAAGTGATCCTATAAGGGTCCCGATTTTTCCTTTTGAGGTACGGAACCCTTAAAAACACCGGGTAGTACTCCGGGAGTGCCGGCAGAAGTGAAAACTGCACACACACACAAAAAGAAAAAAAAAAAACTTTTTCTATACGAGATTCGAACTGTAGTCACTTTGAGAGAACGCACTGTTATTCCACACCTTATACCACTAGGCCAAACGCACATACGTTAAAGCGACGAAATTAGCGTAAACTTCAAAAATAGAACGCGACTCTACCTTCATTCGTATTTCAAAACAAGCTCTTCGATTATCCTGATATCCTGGTACTTAAACTCTAAACGGAGGTCTTACATCTGACGCGAGTTTAACATTTTTTTACCCATCCCAAAAAAGTGCTCAGCGCCGCCAAAGAAGTTTCACTTCAAAAATGTTTTATAAAATTAAAAAAAAAAAAAAATATATTTATTTGTAAGAATATACGATATTCAATATTATTCTAGAAGAGTATGAAGTTCGCAGTGCAAAGTATACAAGCAAATCGCAAAGCGTTACGTGTAAGCAGTGTTTATAATAAAACCAGCCAAGCGCGAGTGTTCCATACACATTCGTAACTTCATAAACCACCATGAGTGGAGCAAAATTATGACAGCATAAAAGGAATGAATGATGTGTGAAATAGTATTAGTAAGGCCTAATTATGTACAGTTGCATCCATTACTTTATATACATACATAAGTAACTCTAAGATGGGTTCAGAAGCAGTAGGGAAATGACCAATTGACAACATTTCATATTTCTGAGCCTATAGTTTTAATGGTTCTCTGTATTTTGTTTGAAAATATGAACATGCTGACAGTTAAATTTTTTCGCTAGGGCTTGTATTTAATTTATTAATTTGTGCTTATTCTAAAAGGGCGTAACTCCGATACTATCACAGAATACACAACTATCCCTTTGTCTTTTCTGAATAGAAAAAAAAACTGACGTTAATTTCAAATTGTCAATGTCAGGCCCTATTCTCCAATATTCGATTTTCGAGGTTCGCTTCGTGCTGTTCCGCTCATACTAATAGTCATTATCTTGAGAGTGAGAGAGAAGGTATGCAACGAACTTCGTAAATATAATTTCAGAGTTGCCCCCCTTGTACTTTGAAGTTGTCAAAAATACAAAATTTTGATCGCTTATTTTTTCTCGTGCAAAAAGCAAAGGCGTTTCACCTATCCTGTGGTAGTTTTGGTAAAATTAGGACATATTTTTAATTATTTTTTATTTTTTATAATAAGCTATATTAAAATTGCAGTAATCAGGAGGCAAAATGCTTTCGAACCATATATACATTTTCAGGTGTTATAAAAATGAAATGTTGTCAATTATATTAGGTCTGTCTACTCCGTAAGGGATAAAGACGTGATTTATGTAAGTACTTTCTTGTCTGTGGTATTTGGTAAAATCTGTACTGTCTGTTATTACAGTATAAGAGCCGGCACGTAAGTCCTTAGATGACTTTGTATGCGCAGAAGTATAAAATACGGTATCCGTGGGTGCGCAGATCCCCTCCACGCGACTCGTCATCGTTGGACTTACGTGCCGGCACGTAAACAGATTTTTTAATAATGCTGGTCATTTCCTACAGTTTCTAAGCGCACTTTAGAGCACTAATTTATATGTGCATTTATACCATTTTGAATGAATGAATGAGACGTTTTGAGGTTAGAATTTTGTTTACCAAATAGGACAGGTAAGAATGAAAATGGTATACGTAGTCATAAACAATGATATGTTATATCTGTGTTCGCTTAACCACACCAACCATATATACGTGCTTAACCATATATACGTCCATTACTCCATGCAAAAGGAACCTTCGTTCAATTGTGTTAAGGTTCAACTTAGGCATCACAATAAAGTCTGGCGTATGAGCGACGTCTCTTGTATTTGACGTGGCGGCGAAACAGACAGACATCTTAGAGCTTTCTGGTACAAAATACGCAAAGTGCATAGTTTTCACGTCGTAAACAGTATAGAGAAAGCGACCTTTTTAAAATCAGAATGTATAATAAAAATTTAAAATTAGAGAAGACGGCGTCAACAATCGTGAATAAGAACGTCATATGCTATCTGTATCTCTTCATCGATTATACACCTTACCCGCTATATGATAAGGAATAAAATCAAATGCATTTATAGGGATACTTAGTACTTTTCAATTCTACATGGAATAATATGATGCTGTTTGTTTTCAAACGCAACAGAATAAATCGTATTTGAATAAAGCATTTATATGTTGCATCGTAAAGCGATTCAGGGCCTGTTTCACATCTCTAAGTTCATGATATATTAAGTGTCAGATATCAATGGTGATATTTCTGTTTGTTTCATAGTAATAAACAGAGACGCCACCATATATACGTCTGACAGTAACTTACCAAGGAGTGGTGGAAAAGGCCCTTAGACATTTAAATATGGAAACTTGAAGCATCCAATTTGCACATCATAAATTTTGTTACAGAAACAATATTTACTCAAACGTGCAATGAAATATTCATGTTATGTATGTTATATTAGGCTGTATAGTGTCACGTTTCATGTGCGAGTGAACGAAAGGTCTTTAATGGGATTTCATACAACATTGCGGGCCTAGGCCGGCAATGTGCCCTTTTTTAATTTCCGTTCCACACATTCGTGGCACAGCGGTTTGGCATTCAGCCATTAAAAAAAAATTGCTTTCTGGCATTATGATTATGACAATGTTACAAACTTTATTAAAAAAAAAACAATAATAGAGGCTTTTTTTATGTGAATAGGAAGGAAAACGAGCAAGTGAGACACCTGATGGTAAGCGATCACCACGGAGAGACTGCAGATGCGTTGCCAACCTAGAGGGCTAAGATGAAATGTCTCTTGTGCCCGTAGTTTCCCTGGCTGTCTTACCTCCACACCGGAATACAGCAGTGCAAGCACTGCTGCTTAGCGGCAGGATTAGCGAGTAAGATGGTGGTAGCGATCCGGACGGACCTTGCACAAGGCCCTACCATCCGCTTTTATACGCGAGTTATCCGGTTTGTTGTAATTAAGGGGGTATATCTTTTCAGCCGGCAACCCCTCACTTCCCGGCCTCTGTAATAATGTACTATTATTAAAACAATAATCTTACCGCTTTAGCCATATTAAACATGGCTAGTATGTGGTTCTCGTTGGACACAAACGCGTTGGTGTCAACGGTGATATAGTTGTGGAGCACCGGCATCATATCAGTGAAGTAGTCGAAGCTCTCCTTCTCGAAGACCTGGTAGAGCAGTTCTAGAACCTTCCACATGTCCTCGGAGACATTCTTCGCGGTCAGGTTGCAGAGGAGCGTCATTGCTTCTTCGTAGTGCTCTGAAAGTGATTGTTATGTTAATACTAGCTGTTGCCAGCGACTTCGTCTGCAAAGAATTCGTTTATCGCTATCCCGCGGGAACTACGCAATTTTCCGGGATAAAAAGTAGCCTATGTGCTATTCCAGACTTTTCTCTATCTATGTGCCGAATTTCATCCAGATCCGTTGGGCCGTTCTGGCGTGATTGAGTAACAAACAAACAAACAAACATCCATCCATCCATCCATCCATCCATCCATCCATACTTTCGCATTTATAATATTAGTTAGACAAGACCGGATAGCCTAGTGGTTAGTGACTCTGACTATGAAGCTAGAGGTGCTGGGTTCGAATCCCGGTAGGGGCAGACAGTTGTGTGATGAATACGAATGTCAGTCATGGACGTTGTATGTATTTACCTACATTATATAAGTATGTTTATCCATTGCTCGGTATCCATAGTACAAGCTTTGCCTAGTTTGGGGCTAGGTCACTACCCTAGGTTTTCTACCTACGCAAATCGTAAAACCAAATCTATAGAAAACATCAATTTAAATTAGAATAGGTTAAAACACAGGTATGTTTATATTGTACATACTAGTGATGTAGCGAATGTCATATTTTGGACATTCGCGAACGCGAATGCGAATGCGAATTTCAGCTGCCAACATTCGCGAATGAGAATGCGAATATTCAGTTTATTTAAAACTAGCTGTTGCCAGCGACTTCGTCTGCAAAGAATTCGTTTATCGCTATCCCGCGGGAACAACGCAATTATTCGGGATAAAAAGTAGCCTATGTGCTATTCCAGACCTTTCTCTAAGTATGTGCCGAATTTCATCCAGACCCGTTGGGCCGTTCTGGCGTGATTGAGTAACAAACAAACATCCATCCATCCATCTATCCATCCATCCATACTTTCGCATTTATAATATTAGTTAGATTTGGCGCCATTTCTCTATGGCTTGGTGACCTTGGCGGCAGTCCCGATCGAACGAAGTGCGTTCCGTTTGGTTTTTGTTCCAAGAATAGCCGAGTTGATACGAACGCATTCGATTGAAGTGTCATTCCGCTCAGTGTTGCCAGATGGGGCTATTTAATTTAGCGCCAAGCCAATCTAGGGGCTATCTACCTTACCGGGCTGCGATAATAATATAATTAAACAACTATTAGGTACCCTCAATTTTTTTTTTGATATACGCAAAACATTCACAGTAATTTTGCGAATGCGCATGCGAATGCGAATATGCAGAAAATATGCGAATATTTGTTACATCACTAGTACATACATACATACACAAATCACGTATTTATCCCTTACGGGGTAGACAGAGCCTAAGGTGACATATGTTTATATTATTGTATCTTTCATTATTTAAAAATTAGAAGCAACCAATACTCAAAAGAGAAAGGTACTTGGCTGATGTGAGCCTGTTTAATGGAGCAGTTAGCACAACATTGAATGTACCGGCATCAGAAAACGCAGTACAAATATACAGGTTCGCGAAATACTCCTTTACTGCCAGAGAAAATGGTAGTGGGCGGGGTAGTGCTTGAAGAATTTGACCCAAGAGACATCCAATGAGGCTGGCATAGTCACACAGGTGAACTTAAGCCTCATAAAAATATTAGATGAAAAAAAAAACTCACCAATGATATTATGATGCAGTATATGCCCCACAACAGTCAACACAGTCTTCTCGAGCTGTGCCATGATCTCCGGATTGTCCTCCATCACATTCAGCACAGTCTCCATCGTATTCAAAAGCCCCATAGCGGTGATAGCCTTCTCATCAGCACCGGAGTCAGTCTCTATAACCTTCCTAAACGTTGTGGCCAGATGCTCGGTTATCTCATAGGCCATCGGCATCAACTGCTCCGTGTACAACGGTACAATTTTCTGGAGAACGTTGGCAATGTTATCGTTCTCTGTCTCACGGATGACTTTGAGTAGCTCCGTGGTGACCGCTTTCACTTGTGGCTCGAGGAGCTTGTGCACTTTTTCTTGAGACGACAATAGTATTTGTAGTGCTATCGCTGCTTCAACTTTGACAGGTAAGTCGGTGTCATTGAGCAAAGCGTTGATAGTTAGATGCACAGCTTTCACAAGCAACGGTTCGCTTTTGAAACGGACACTGGCAAAGCAGTGGAGCACCCAGCAAGCCCTAGCTCGCATGTAGCCTAGCGGGTTGTTGAATTCAGGGAACACGTACTGGCTTAGTAGTGAATCTATTTCTTCTTTGTAGAATTTCTTTTTTATTAACAAGTCGCTGAGTGTGCCTACCATATGGAGAGCTCCGTCTCTCTGTCTGGGACCGTACTCTCCATTCTGTCTGGTCAGTACTTGCATACAGAGCTGCATCGTGCGTTCCAGCATCTCTTTTCGCTTCTTACAGCATGATATAAGGAGGGTTTGGGCGGCGACGACCGGCGACACAAAGTCTTCGAATATGTCTAGAATAATAACAAGATTGCAAAATATGTGGAGTGGACTTGTGTGTGTTTTTATATAATGTAATTTTTGTTAGTGAATAAATAAATCTAAATCTAATCTATCTAAATCGAAAGTTGGAAATTTTCTCAGTTTGAAAGTTTGGAAAAGTGCAGCCAAATAATCTAAACAATTTGGATATAATAGACTATACAAATACGAACATTACCAAGTTAAGAGCATTTATCCCTACTGAGCTGGCAACGTCGCATTTTTGAACAAAAGAAAGAAAGAAGACATTTATTCATTTTGCAAGACACAAATATAAGAGCATACACACAAATTTATAGAAAAGAAACAACAAAAAAAAAACACAAACATAAAAATTAGATCATCAGTGTTGTGTCTTCGCAAAAGTGAAACGGTCGCTGGCTCAGCATTGCGCTGAGGTGTTAGACATCTGCAGCACTGATTTTCAGCCAGAACCGTATGTGACTCAAGAAACTATACACAGATAAAATAGATTAATACACTACATAAACCATAAACTTTTACGTAAGTAAAGTAATAAATAGATACATTTTGGTGTTTTTTTACGATTACTTTACAAAAATTGAATGAAAGTTTGAAATGTACGTCTGCGTTAAATCAGTTATGCTCTTCGTTTTTATGCTCAGAAGGACTAAACCCTCTTAATACGATGGGAAACGATATTGCACATCTGTAGCTATAAGTACTTGACCCCAGTTAATTAACTATACGGTTTAGTAATAGGCTATAATTCGGGTATCTCTAGTAGTTTAGGTAGTCCTACTTACCGAATTTGATTCGTATGTACTCGTGGGGATCGTTGTTCCACAACTCCTCATCTGTCTCAGAATAAGACATGAGAGGGAAGAGCACGTCCTGTATTATAGCGAACATGTGCGGCTTGAGTAGCTTCCACGAGTGGGCGTGGCTTACGCTGGAACAAAACGACATGGTTCCATTTGATTTCAAGAGAGTGGAATATTCGCGGCAAACGCTCTCGCAATCTAGGTATGTATACTCCTTTCTTTTAGCATTAGGAAAAAAGGTAAACAATCTTGACATGTCTTTTCAATGAACAGTTTAAAAAAAATACCCCTGCGGGAAAGAGGCGTGACGGTATGTATGTATGTATGTAAAAAAAAATAACAGCAAGTTATAATTTCAAATGCCTAGAAAAGGGTGCATTGGAAATCTAGATAAGAGGCCTTTGCCCAGCAGTGGGACAACATTACAGGCTATTAAGATAAGATAAGATAAGAACAATGTGATTAGATAGTTTTTTTTTATATTTTCCAGTTACCGATTTCTAAAGACATGTCGAAATTGTTCACCTTCTAAATGCTAAAAAAACGAAGTTAGTGTCAGAAACATTTTTTATCGATATAGATAAATGCCACTTTTAACATGTAACTACCGTGAGACTCAAACATAATTACAAAAAAACGGATAACTCACGTATAAAAAGCCGGAAGAACGACTCTGACGAACTCTCTGACAACTCTCTCTCGTCTGACGACTCGGACGTCTCTGATGAAGGACTACGGATTAGTCCGAAACAATTGCCGGAGCATTCTTCCGGCTTTTTATACGTGAGTTATCCGTTTTGTTGTAATTATAGGTAATTGCGTAAAAAATATTTTAATAAAAAAATCACGCGAGGTTTGTAACAGATGCAATCTATTTCTTCGAAATCCACTTCAGTACACTACACACAGCAGCATTACTTACCTCTAGAGCATAGTTAGAGGGAGAATAACACGATATAGCCTATTAATTTATGCCATGATTTACAAAATAAGCGTGTTAATTTTATGTAAGACCTTGATTGTGTCAAAGAAAACAGACACTTTTGTTTTATTTTTATTTTTATTACTAGTTACAAAACTTACAAACAAGAATGAAAGTGGAAATAGCAGCTTATATTACCGTACTGGCCACTTACAAAAAAAAACGTACGTATTATCTATATTGACAGACATCTAACTATGTGCTGAAGCCCTAGTACATTTGCTCCACGACTCAACAAAAAAACACTTCAAAAGTCGAACGCAATCCATTTGTATTTCAAAATAAGCTCTTAGAAGAATGATCTTGATCAGGATCTGAATCCTGGTACTTGAAACTCTCCCTCCGTCTTACGCCTGACGCGATTTTAACATTTTTTACGTATCCCAAAGTGCTTAACGCCTCTAAAGAAGTATTCACTTCAAAATATCATCGCGCGTAGCTTCTGGCTGAAACAACTGTTACAATACTTCGTGGCACGAAAAGTTTCGAATGTCCGTTTTTTTGCAAACCGATTTATTTCAAAATTGTTTTAACCCATCCCTAGAAACATAGCGCTAAAATGCAACACCGATAACACAGATAGCTTATTACGTAACTCGCCCGCAATCGCTATCGTGTTCATTTTTACAGTTCTTGTATGAATGTGACAGCTAGCTGATTCCGATGCCAATTGTCAGCCCATACATGAACTGTCAAAATGAACACGATTACGATCGCGAGCGAGTAAGTAATAAAGGTCCGACCACACTGCCGCGTATACGCATATATGCGTCACGTTTTCTCACCGTTTCTTCATACATTTTGTTGCGATTCCGTAACGTTACCGTTTTTTAAGCGGCGGCACAGAATATATAATAGTACTAACGTACAGAATGGCCACGCTCCGCCCCGCACCGATTCGAGTTACCCCACCCCTCAAGCGCAGTCTGCCGGAAAGCTGCTGGCAACTAGTAGGGCTCGCGACGCGATGTATGTCGGCCGCACGTCACAAGTTCGGGAACCTATCCTACCTACTTCATTTTATAAAACATTAAAAAATTAATGCTTTCTGAAATTATCGCGATTAATACATGAAATAACTACAGAATCATTCGCTTAAGTTTGTTGTCGTACATCTATTGTAAATGAAAATAATAATGCTTAAATAAATACACAGACAGACACATTTTAATTAAGTTTAAATAAATAGATAACGATTAAGTACATTTATTTGCACACATCTAAGCCATATCTTCATTATAAGTACCTATATTTATTTCATTGGTAGTACTTATAGTACTAGGTTTTTGCGATAGACAGCCCTGTGTATCTTACGCACACATTGACGCGTGTACAGACGACGTCGTGCCTGTGTTCATTTCAGAACGCGGATTTTGTACGTCGTGGCCGCCGTATGGCGCCGGTGTGGTCGCACCCTAAGCTTGCGGGGCTATACATATATAACTCACCACTGGTCTATATAACTGATGGTCTGCTGCAGCACACGCGGCGAGATGTACACCTTGTTCCTATACTGGTCTAGGACCCTGAGCAGCACTTCCAGGATGCCGCCAGTGAACGTCGTCAGGTACCAGTCTGCGAACTGTACGTATTCCTTGCGGGTGTTGACTGGGCTACCGTATCTGTGGACAACAGTTGTGTGGTGCATACGGTAATAGCCGCGTATTCACTGAGCGAGCCGCCTCGCGACGCAAATCCTCGGTCAGTCAGGACGTGCGTCGCCGGAGGCAAAAGCATGTCCTGCCTCGGGCGAGCGTGCCTCGACCCGAGCCGCGCGTTGTCGGTTTTTGTCCATGCTCAAAGGGGATTATGGGATGCGCAATGTCCCGATTATACAAATAGAGGACTAAGAGAAGATGCGTGGAGAAATATTAGCGCGCAACGCTGCCCCAGTCTCACCGTGGAACGGCTTTGCCGCGCGAAGCGGAATCGATCTGTAGGATTTCTTGCACGAGGCTGCCTCGCGCGGCAAACGTCCGAGGCTGCCTCGCGAGGCGGCTCGCTCAGTGATTACGCGGCTAATGACTTTTGTACAATTTGACAAGAAGTCAATATTTTAGTAGAAAATAAAAGGTAGTCAAATGATGAGTTTGTGAAGTTGTTCAGCAGATGATGAGATCTCAATTAAAACTAGCATCCACAACCTACCTCTCAAAGAGTCTATACAGGGTGTGGACGGCCCACTTCTTGCACTTCCACCACGGCAGCTCCATGCGCTCATCCTCATCAACTTGCAAGGTCTGCTCCGGTATCGGCTGCTCCATGACAGCACGGAGAACCTCCATCCACTTGGTGAACACCTCCTTGGTGATCAGGTCCAGGGGTAAGATGTACTGGTGACAAAGGGAGAGGTTAACCATACGTATGTGAAAAAAAAAAAACACCTGGTAACGCACTCCGAGAGTACCAGCAGAAGTGGAAACACACACGAAAAAAAATGAAGAAAAAATACAAGAGATTTGAACTGGGATCGCCTGAGAGAACACACTGTTATTTCTAACTTAATACCACTAGGCCAAACGCACATACGTTAAAGCGACGAAATTAACTTACACTTCAAAAATCGAACGCGACTCTAGCTTTATTCGTATTTCAAAATAAGCTCTTAGAGGATCCTGAGCCTCTAGTGTAAGTTTTAGGCACGACAAACGTCTCGAACACGTTCGCGTTAACGTTTCAATTACTATGGGAAAATGAACAGCGCCACAAGCGGAACGAAACGACAACTAAAATTTCTCATAGTATTTGACATTTGAACGCGGTCGAGACGTATTTTGTGACCGACAACTTACACTGAGCATACTGATATCCTGGTACTTAAACTCTCCCTTCGTCTTACGCCTGACGCGAGTTTAACATTTTTTACCCATCCCAAAAAGTGCCCAAGGCCGCTAAAGAATTTTCACTTTTAAAAAAACGTACTACAGACCGACCGCTTAACTGAGTCCTCGCCCACGTGCAGGGGCGCGGGGTAAGGCGACAAAGGGGACCGAGAGCGGTGCGGGCGGGTAGTGCGCCAAACACCCGCACAGAGAGGCGTCCGCGGTCTATGTACCACTCGGGCAATGACTCAGTTAAGCGGTCGGACAGTCGCCATCAGATACATCGTAGCGGGCGAGGTCCTCAAATAATTCGTAGCAGCCTTAAATTTCAATAAATTCGTTACACTGTAAGGTTAATAACATCAGAACACGCAATTATTCATAAATATAATAGCAGCGACTTTTCAATAAAATCGGGACGGCACAGATCGTCAAAGGTATCGATGCAGACAGGCTGACCAAAAAGATCGGAACATTTTTGGAAAATATACCTTAACTTTGTGACAAACAGTTTAAATTACAGTGTGTTTATAATAAAATAAGTTTTATAAAATACAAACACATGCTTTGACTTATAACAGCGGAAGAAGAAAAGTTTTATTCGTAAAAAAGTATATTATGGCAATTCAGTGGCCAGTAACAATTTAAACTTTATACAAGAAAAAAGGTTTTATGTTACTAACACAGTGAATTATGCATGCAGACGCGTACACTATTATAGGTGACATATCTTTCATTTTGGAATGACGTTTGAGCCTTATTTGTATGTTTTTTGGAATTCGAATCTATTATTATATACGTATGTTCCAATATTTATGATCAGCCTGGCTGCGTCGATAACTTTGACGAAATGTGCTTCCTGATATTTTTAGCTCATTGAACGTCCCGAATTTATTGCAAAGTCGCTGCTCTTATATTTATGACGGATTGCGTGTTCCGATGTTATTAACCATATGTAGTGTAACGAATTTATTGAAATTTAATGCTGCTCCGAAATATTTGAGGACCTCGCCCGCTACGATATATTTGATGGCGACTGGACTATAGTAATAGCAATTAATCAGTCCCTCAATTAAAACAAAATAAGAATACCAATGCCCACTTATCATCATCTGGTCACCCTACTCAAACCACGAGACTTGTTCGCATTTTTAGCGCGGATCTAAACTCATTTTACCCTAACTTTCAAACAACATATAATGTTATGACGTGTTATTTTTTTATTATCAATTATTATTTACCATTATCACCAGTTTCCAGCCAGTAGTAGCTTTAATTTATATAATAAGTTAGTATTTCAATTAAACGTAGGGTGATCGAGAGTTATGACAAATAATAAGATTTAACAAAAAATTTCGCGGGCGTAAGTTGAAAGGGAATCAAAAACTTTTTGTGATTGTCATAAATAAAATTTTGACTTCTTTAGCGGCGCTGAAAACTTTATGGGATGGGTAAAAAATGTTAAACTCGCGTCAGACGTAAGACGGAGGGAGAGTTTAAGTACCAGGATATTAGGATCCTCTAAGAGCTTATTTTGAAATACGAATGAAGCTAGAGTCGCGTTCAACTTTTGAAGTGTACGTTGATTTCATCGCTTTAACGTATGTTCGTTTGGCCTAGTGGTATAAGGTGTGGAATAACAGTGTTTTCTCAGGTGACCGCAGTTCAAATCTCGTGTATTTTTTCTTTTCGCGCGAGTGTGCGTATGTGTAGTTTTCACTTCTGCCGGCGCTCCCGGTGTGCTACCCGAAGTTTTTTTTCTTTTGTGTTCGCTTAAATCCAAGGGACGGAGAGTTATTACGCCCGTCACTAGTGTCGATTCTCAAACAATACGCCATCAACGATCGATCGACCATGACCTCGGTTACTGTCACTTCCAAGCACGATTATAAAACACAGTAAACACACAGTGTATAGATGAAAAACTTAAGACTAGTGCCTTCAAAATGTCGTCTTTGTCATTTTCTTTACGTGTGAGGAGTAATGAGTACACATTTTTGCAAATTTTCGGTGTTTTTGTTGTTATTCGTGATGAGAAAGTATATTGATTTACAAATGCTATGTTGTGATTGAAGTAGGTATATATCGGATTCTTTATTTTTTTAAATTTAAATCTAACTAATATTATAAATGCGAAAGTATGGATGGATGGATGTTTGTTTGTTACTCAATCACGCCAAAACGGCCCAACGGATCTGGATGAAATTCGGCACATAGTTAGAGAAAAGTCTGGAATAGCACATAGGCTACTTTTTATCCCGGAAAATTGCGTAGTTCCCGCGGGATAGCGATAAACGAATTCTTTGCAGACGAAGTCGCTGGCAACAGTTAGTTAGATTATAAAAAGGCCGCGCTGCAGCCAGTCGCCAACAGTGGTTGTAGTGGAAAGGGGAATCAAAATAGTATAGGCTACTTTTTATCCCAGAAAATTGCGTAGTTCCGAACGAATTCTTTGCAGACGAAGTCACTGGCAACAGCTAGTATTTTCAAAAGTCGTTACCGTTTAGGAGCAGTAGGGAATGCAAGCCAAAAACACCATTAGGTTGAACTTTATTTAAATACCGAACTTTTGCTGATACCTAAACGACCTACGTTGCAAATGTTGTATAAGAGATGATATATTTTTGGCTCAGCCGTTTAAGAGGAGTATGCTTTAGAAAGTACCTAATTTACAGCATTTGAAGGCACTAGTCGTCTTAAGCAAATGACCTGTTGTATGTAGTGTACAGAACTGATATGGGATTCAAGCTCAAAAGGGGTTAGGTTCGTAAGGACTAGATTGCATAACGACTCTATAAGCAAAACGTCTTAGTTGCATAAGGTCTTGGTAGCTAAATGTCTAATTGTACAAACGTCTTAATAGTAGAATGCCCGGGTTTGAGATTGGACTTAGTTCTATTACGTCATGTTTGTATAACGCCCTAATATCAAAATGTTGTTATAGCAAAACGACTAGGTAGGCATATCGTCAAACATTAATAACGTCTAAATGGCATAACGACTAGATGGTTGAATGACAAGAAAAACTCAAACGTAGTTTGTGAAGGAACTCTTTGATAAAGAAACTTCAAAGTTGAGTTGCTGGCTGGTATGCAATCATGACGTTTTGCTACCAAGACCATATGCTATCCAGACACTTCTCCTTATGCGTCGTTTTACAATCAAGACTTATTAATAACTTGGACGTAAACTCTATTAGTCATTTTGCAACTTCGGGCGTTATGCTATAGTTGTCGATCGAACAACTAAGACATTCTACTCACTAGGGCATTCTGCAAAAACGACATTGTGCTTACCAAGACCACAACTAAGACGTTTTGCTTATAGTCGTTATGCAATCTAGTCCTTACGAACCTAACCCCTCAAATGCGACAAGCCGTTTAGGCTCTAGCTAGAGCGTGAAGAATCATACATACACCCGAAATACCATTTCTTCCTCGTAGTTAACCAATTTAGCTTACCAGCCAGCAGCCAAGAAGGAAGAAATTTTCTTCCCAAATAACTGTTTTTTTAACGGGAAAGATTAGTTCCCCGTACATAACTATAAGGTAAAATAAAGACTATTTCTAAATTAAAACAAACATGTTCGCGGCTTAGGGTCCAAGGGCCACCCCCGCCGCACCTAAACCTAAATTAATCCAAATTAATCATCCTACATCGGTTTTACCGGTGCCGGTTACGTAACATGGTTATCATGCAGGAAAAATCTTTCCCGTTAAAAAACCAGTTATCTGGGAAGAAAATAACTTCCTTCTTGGCAAAAACATAACCCTTTATTAAAAATGAAAAATGTTGATTCAAGTTTTGAATAAATCTCATTTTTTGGGCTTGATTATGTTAACCCTCTCTACTACGATTAAAAACAAGCGGATCAAAGTATTTTAAATCCAAACTTTCCTCTTTCGTTATCATCTGACCCAGCCTATATGTATGAAGTAAACATGTTTTGTTTACTATCACTAATTTAATTACTAATACCAATTTTGTCACTTGTCAATAAAAATATTATTTTTCTCTCTGTCTGTTGTCTGGGGATTCTTAGAATCGATAACCGATTAAAAAAGCCGTGGTAGTCTAGTGGTTTGACCTGTGGCCTCTCAAGCAGATGGTCGCAGGTTCAAATCCCGGGCTCGCACCTCTTGAGTTTTTCGGAATTTATGTGCGAAATTACATTTTAAATTTACCATGAGCTATTCGGTGAAGGAAAACATCGTGAGGAAACCGGACCAATCCCAGTAAGGCTTAGTTACCCTTTTGGGTTGGAAGGTCAGATGGCAGTCGCTTCTGTAAAAACTAGTGCCTACGCCAAATCTTGGGATTAGGTTGTCAAGCGGACCCTGGGTTCACTGAGCCGTGGCAAATGCCGGGAAAAACGCTAGGAAGATGATGACTTAGAATCGATAACAGAAAACGGCAATTCTATACCTACACTAGCTAAATCAAAGCTTACCTTGATAAGACCGTAGAAACACTTCAAAATCTGCTTCTGTATCAACACAGATTCCACAGACTGATCGCTCTGGAGATTGACAATAAGGTTATATAACATCGGCAGCAGTAAATTCATAGCTTCAATCAGCGGCACCCTTTTCTCAGCCAATTGGTACTCATAGTTCTTTATCAGCTGGTAGAGACACAGCAGAGCTCCCATCCAGTGATTAGGCTCTGGGTTTTGTAGATAAATGTGTATTTTGTCTACTATTTGCGTCCAACGGGCGGGGAAGTCATGTTTGATGATTGTTTTCAAGCACACGCACAGTTGGATTCTGATGATGTCTGGAGCTTGGGTGATGGCGTCTACAATGCTGTCCCTGACCATGGCTTGGTCTTGTTCGTGTATCGTGAAGGGCAGAGGCTCTCCTTCATCAGGCTCTTTCTCCTGCCAGCCGGAGGTGATGAGGTTCTTCAGGTACACCACACCAGCTTGCCGGACTGGTATGGAAACGTCGTTCATCATCACCACTTGGAGCAGAGAGGGCGCGAAGCCGATGATTTTGTGGATCTGAAATTAAAGGGATAGTCAGTTTGGTCCTAGTGTTCGCTTCTCAAGAGGCTCGTGGGTTCGAGTCTTGGGCTTGGGTTTTATAATACATTTGAAATCGTGAGGTGTACGGTGAAGGAAATACAGGGAGCGAATGTATTACACACTGCAAAACCCTGGCCTTAACTCCAACACAACTTGTCGGTGATAAGTAACAATCCTCTTTACATTACAAACTCGAGAATCTTCACCGGTTGGCTTAATATTCAATACGCAGCATTTAGAATTGGAAAATGGAAAATGGAACTGGACTGGACATATAATGAGTACTAACAAAGAGAAATGGACTAAGGATGTAATAGAGTGGTATCCGAGGAATGGGAAAAGACAACGAGGAGGTCAAATCAAAAGATGGGAGGACGATTTACCAAAAGGATGGAGAAGATCTGCCAAGGAGAGAGAGACGTGGAAACAATTGGGGGAGGCCTATGTGGACAGACAACCTGACAAAAGTGGTTGCTAATAAATTTAGTATTTTTTGATTTATGTAAATTTTAACTAGATTTAAAAATACCACTATTTTATATTATAAGAATAGCATGTAAAAAGTTAAGAAGGTCAGCAAATAAAGGCTTTTATTATTATTTAGAACTAGCAGCCCGCCCCGGCTTCGCACGGGGTAGACAATTATTTATTTTTGGAAATTTGGATATAAAACACTTTTTTTCACAAATATTTTTATTTGTATTAAAAAAATCCCACAGTTATATTTGTATAAAATGAAAAAAGTTGTTGTAGTGACGTAACTACAATAGTTGGACATATGCTACCGCGGAGTTTTTTGTAGACATTATGATGTTCTTCAATATTGTTGTACATTATTTTGTTCTATCGCTAATAGTTTCGGCAGCGCATTCGACGAAAGACATTTTAATTTTTGACATAAATATAGGTACTTATACTGAAGATATGGCTTAGGTGTGTGCAAATAAATGTACTTAATCGTTATCTATTTATTTAAACTTACTTAAAATGTGTCTGTCTGTGTATTTAAGCATTATTATTTTCAATTACAATAGATGTACGACAACAAACTTAAGCGAATGATTCTGTAGTTATTTCATGTATTAATCGCGATAATTTCAGAAAGCATTAATTTTCTAATGTTTTATAAAATGAAGTAGGTAGGATAGGTTCCCGAACTTGCGACGTGCGGCCGACATACATCGCGATGCGAGGCGAGCCCTACTAGTTGCCAGCAGCTTTCCGGCAGACTGCGCTTGAGGGGTGGGGTAACTCGAATCGGTGCGGGGCGGAGCGTGGCCATTCTGTACGTTAGTACTATTATATATTCTGTGGTTCAAAGTGAAGCATCAAGGGCCAAGGGCGGGATTATACTCGCCCGCGCGGTGCAGGGGCGCGGGGTAGGCGGTAAGGGGACGAGAGGTGCGGGCGGCAGGCGCACTACCCGCCCGCACTGAGAGGTCCCCTTTGTCCTCCTACCCCGCGAGAGCGAAGACTTATTAAAGCGGGTCTATAAATTAATCAAAAATTTAAATGAACAATCTTTGTAGGGTTGTTCCGTCTAACCCACCCATTGAAATATTCCAGATATACTCAGAGAAAGAATAAAAAGAAAGAAGAAGAAAGAAAGACGAAGAAAGAAAGAAGAAGATAGAAAAAAGTTTATTTACGACAGTCACAAACAACAAATAAATCTAACTAATATTATAAATGCGAAAGTACGGATGGATGGATGGATGGATGGATGGATGGATGGATGTTTGTTTGTTACTCAATCACGCCAGAACGGCCCAACGAATCTGGATGAAATTCGGCACATCATCATCATCATCATTATCATCATCAGCCTGAAGACGTCCACTGCTGAACAAAGGCCTCCCCCTTAGCACACCATAATGGACGACAACTCGCCACCTGCAGCCACCGGTTTCCCGCAACTTTTACGACACATAGATAGAGAAAAGTCTGGAATATGTGCATAGGCTACTTTTTATCCCGGAAAATTTCCGCGGGATAGCGATAAATGAATTCTTTGCAGACGAAGTTGCGGGCAACAGCTAGTAATCACATATTAAAAAGATAGATACACAAATTGTCACAAAATGGTCCCAACTCAGCATTAAATGCCAGCCAAAATTGCAGCCAGACCTTGTATAATACACAACTCACACCCCACCCTTGTAATAGCCAATTGAACGTGAACGAATTGCTACCACAAGTATGTTTGTACACATAAATTGGTAAGAAAATGTGTTTGCATCGCGGTCTGCCTTGACGGAGTCGCGTATTTAGGGTCCCATACAGTTACCTACCAGCTGCTATAATAATCACTAGGTACAGTATAAAACAAAGTCGCTTTCCGCTGTCTGTCGGTCCCTATGTATGCTTAGATGTTTAAAACTACGTAATACATGCATAATCAATGATATGTAATATCATTGTGCATAATATAGTAGAAAAACACTGATTGCACCCGTGCCAAGCCGGGGCACGTCGCGCTAGTGGCTTCAAATCCTACTTATATAGATTTTGATTGTGAATATGGATGGATGTTTAGCTACTCTTTTACGCCAAACGGCTGAACAGATCTGAATGAAATTTGGAACAGATTATAGTCTGGTACGGTATGCATAGGCTAGTTTTTAAAAAGAATGAAAATAATTTCTTTAAAGTTCTAAACTGTCCCACTTTTTTGAGCTTAATATGGTAACCCTACTACTAAAATGAAATGTTTAAAGTATTTACTTTCCTTTTTGATCAAGATCTGACACCTCATTTACAATATTTACATATTAAACATAGACACATTCATAAATCACGTCTTTATCTTTTATGGAGTAGACAGAACCTACGGTACAAGACCTAAAGGCCTCATTTGGCATGATTGTGGGTGTATAGGTGGAAAGGAGAATCAAAATAGTGATGGCTTGCTAGCATCGCTTATAACATGATTCCCAAGATTTTCGCCCATTCACTCAATGGGCTTTTAACATCTGCATGGGAAGAGAAGTAACTGGTGCATTCCATGTTTTTCTATGCTTATATTGATCCGTGATCTGAGCCAAATTTGATGCTATCTTTTTGTATTTGTAATAAAATCAGCAGAATCAAGTATGATGAAATATTTAGATACAAGTTAAATAATTTAAAAATAAAATATTTACAGTTTTTTTTTTTATTATAAAATTAAATTTTAATAGCTTCAAGTTTTTTCAATCTATCCAATTTATCTACAAATGTTACCATTGTTAAGTCCCAACCACTGATAGGTTGATTGGGCCAGTGTTGGAGTTATAAAAAAATACTAACTTGTAATTTTGAGAATTGTAAAAAAAGAAAAAAATTATAAGTGACATTGTAATTATAGGTTTCTAAGCAACTTTTTGGTTTTTAATGTGAAGCCATAAAAATCGAAAAATAACAACACCCCTTTCTTTAGAAAGTCATTTTTTTCTGACTAGTTTAAAAAGTAACAGTTTTTCAACCCAAGTGACATTTACTACACATAGGTATTATTAGTTTCCAGAGAAGTTATGTAAGAAGTTATAAAAAGGTGCACAAGCATAATAAATGCTTATTTTTTAAGCTAAACAATATTGCTGCTTCAGCCTATTCTAAAACAATGAATAGTTTACAGTTATTAAGCCAAACTAACATTTTGGTTTGTTTATTTAATAATAATATTCCTAAGTATTAAAATAACATTCTATTTCAGTGCTAAACTGAACCTTTGATCCTATATCAAATGATTTTGTGGGTAATAATAAAATGCATTCTAGATTTTTGATTCAACATTTACACAGATAACAAATAGTCTACAGCCTTACAGGGTTGACTCCAAGTAAATAATACTAAATATTTGACTAAACTTATTTTAGTTATTTGTTTCATCTATTCACACCAAAGTTGCTGTTGGTTAGTAAGATCAGAACATAACCAACAAACAGTCTCAAAGATACAAAAGCTATCACATCACAAACATTCATATAATACATGCCTATTGATATAATTTAATTGACTAGAACTGCAATTCTATTCTAATCTAATATGATCTAAACTGTGGGGCATTGTGAATCAATCTAAATAATCAACAAGGAATTTAGCATCTATTTTTAGCACAAAATGTGAATGCAATAAAACCAGTAAAAAGCGTAGTCCTGGCAGGTTACAGGTTGTTCATAGCCTAGGTAGGATCATAAAAAAAAAGTAATAGCTCGTACAGTATTCTGCCAATGCCGATCGCAGTCACGCAATAAAAACAATTAATTTGCGAAAAATGTGAAAACATGCCTGAGGAAACCATACCAGCGCGGCATGTCTCAATACGGCAAAATTAAGAGGGACCCTAGTACAAAGCGATTCCGTGCAGTACGGGGCGCTATGGTATTTGGTCGGTTTGTAAAATTCTCAACCACATGGGTGACATGATGGATGCAATAAATTGTACCTGGGCTAACTGTTCTTCTGCCGCCTGCCGCTGGTTGTGGTCGATAGTGGCCCGCAAAATTTCGATTAACTTTCTAGTATCCATTTTTGGGTTTGCTATATAATTGTCCAAGTAAAATATTTCTCTACTGAAGGCATGGACTGCCGCCAGGGGCGTGGAGTAAAAAAGACAGATTGCCGATGGTATTCTGGTCACGTGACTACTGTAAGGCTCCCATTCAATGTAAAATTTTTATCCAACTGTCAATCGGCTGGGCCAGAAGTAATTACGAATTCGTAACGACAGTTTCACACTTCCAACAAAATAAAATTAATTGCTGCGATTTGGTAAGAACAATATTAGTAAATAAACTGTGATAATTTAAGGTCGTATAAAGTATTTATACTTCTATTTATCATTCGATGGAATTGTGTGAAATGAGAAATCAACGAGAATTGTTTCTACTCTTTTTTATGAAGTTAGGTTTTCTATCGCTTTAGGCTGTATGAGCTGTAGTCTGCGCCTTACCAAATCGAGAAAAAGTGTAAACGTCAAAACCAGGACATTTTATCTGGAATACATTTCAATAATAAATTTTGGTGTATCTTTTTTTACCGCAATTAAAATCTAAACCGCGATTTGTAATGCGTCTTTTCGTGTGTTATACAATTTCGGGGTTAAATTATGCAGAACTACCTGTGTCACAAAAAATTATCAAGCGATAACTTCAAACAATAACATGCACTGCGAAAACATTTTCATTCCGTGAAACAGTGTTAAAAGTCGATTATATCAGTGCAGCTAGTACTGAGCGCAGAATCTTCCTATAATTAACTTAGTTTTATTCATGACTACTATTATATTAAAGCAAATAACAGTGTTAATGTGCAAAACTTTACAAAATGCCTTTGGGCGTTGACGGGTTTCGGTGTATCCTGTAAACATAACTGACTAACATTTATAAGTATGCGGTAAGGTTATGCTATGAACTCTTTGTTGTTTCCTGAAGCATCATGAGGTACAATAAGCAAGAGCTGGTGGCCCTGGCGTCCCAAACCTCGCAGTTCTTCGATCGAGAAGGCGTCTTGATGTTCAGAGAGCGGCAGGACGGATTCTTCCGCCGTTCCGAAGGTAAGAAAAAGATATTTCAGAGAATCTATCACTGTATAAAGTATGAGCAATCTCAGATTTGGGTGTAACTTTCAGATTGTTTTTCGTGTTGCTGTTTGTCATGAACACTGTAGCCCAATCCCTCTCATTCCAAGCAAAGGTTTGTGCTCAACAGTTTGACGTAAATAAGCTGTATGGATTGAAGGATGATTAAATTTTAATTTGAAAAGTAGAATAATCAGAGCAGCCCGGCTAGCACGACAGCGCACAAGAGTCGCGTGGCGCGCGAGATAGATTACCCGTCCCTTTCTAGAACGAACAGTAAGAAAAAGACGGGCAATCTATCTCGCGCGCGTCGCGACTCTTGTGCGCTGCCGTGCTAGACGTGCAGTTGGGATTTGGCCATCACACTAAGGCCTACTTCCACAGTCCAGAGTTGTTTGACAGCATTGTAAACTTTTATATCAGATTTTTATTTTTATCTTTGATATCTATTAGTATAACTATTTATTCTACATAAAACAACAATTTTACAGGTAACAAGTTAAACAGATGTAACTTTCTTTCTGTTTTGATTGTTCTATGTGAAGTTCTGATGTTCAATAAAGAGATGTACAAAGGCAAGCTTATCCTTTAAAGGGATCTCTACCGAGCTATGGCTTCTATGACTACAGAGCTCCATGCATAACAATACAATACAAATATTCTTTATTGAATGTACACCAAAAAGCAGTACAGAGTTTCTAAAAATAATAAAAATAGGCAGACAATAGGCGGTCTTATTTCTTAGAATTAAAGAAAAAGATTTTAACCAATTACAATACAATACCATACAATAACTCTTTATTGAACACCAAAACAACAATCAAAACATAAAAAAGGTATACAGAAGTAATAAGGCGAGGCAATTAGTGGGTGGCGGAAACATAACTTTTGTACTTTTATTTACTATCATGATATAAAAGTACCTGGGTGACCGGAGCTTTGCTTGGTATTTTTTTTGGTATTTTTTCTATAACGAAACCTAGCTGGATCGATTTATCGCCCACAAAACCTGCATTCCAAATTTCATGTTAATTGTTATACATATATACAAGAATTGCTTATTTAAAGCTGATACAAAATCTTATGTTCAAATTTATGCACTCAGAGGTGCTAGCCTGGGATTCAAACCCATTTTAAAAGGAGGCCTGTGCCCAGCAGTGGTAATGTGTACTGGGTGTATCAGACACCCCCTAACAATAATCCACTGGGGTATATAACCATAGCTATACATAGAAGCTAAAAAAATATATAAAAAAAAAAATTACTCCAATTTTTTTTCATATATTTTTTTTAGCTTCTATAGCTATGGTTATATACCCCTGTGGATTATTGTTAGGGGGTGTCTGCTACACCCTATATAAGGCTGGAGATGAAACGAAAAAAGTCTTAAGTGGAAAAAAAAACCTATAATAATACTTATACGTGCCGCTGCCCTGTTTATTTCTCAAATGTCAAGAGAACCTTCCGACATTCGACCTTTCCGCAGACGCGCGTTCATTAGTAAGTCCAACTCTGCCCATTATAGTCGGGAGCTGATAGTAAATATTTTGTTTGTTAATATTTATAGCAAGCTTATGTAGGACGTATATAAAGTGGGTGACAGACGGGCGAATAAGTACGCGTGTTTACGGCTAGACGACTTTACTCACCTGCAGTGGCGTAACTATAACGTCAGGGGCCCGCGGCAAATTCATCAGATGGGGCCCTTTCTCACTATAAAGAATTGCATCATCTTCCCTTCTGTGCTCAAGGCCAAGCCAGTTCGGGGCCCCGTAGAGCTGGGGGCCCCTGGCATTTTGCCTGCGATTAATGTGTATTTATGCATGTTGAAAACAAAAAAGGAACCGCCTACGAAATAACCGCAAAAATGTGAAGAATAATATATCTAAAAATTTCACATCAAAATATATTAGTTTGGCACTATTAGAGCTGAGGCACCGATTTCCAACAAATCAGCGCATACCGAATTATATTTTGATGTGAAATTTCTAGTTATTTTTCACTTTTCACTCCCGTGGAGACGGTAGGTACAGTCACCAGCATAAAATAAGTGATCATTTTTGTACCTTGTCGCTTTCAGTCGTTACATGACTTCGTATGGTTTTTCAAACATGACTTTAAAATGACAAGGTACAAAAGTGATCACTTTTTTATGCTGGTGACTGTACAGTCAGCGTCAAATAGTTCGTGATACCCAAAGCGGCCAAACAGTTAGCAAATACGACCTTATTTCAACCGTAGCAATGGCGTGTTGTATTTCAGTCACTGGTTTTAAATAAAAATAAAAATAAATTTCAAACCATACCTACCAAGTTTGGGCTCCTCCAGATATGATACGGTCATATCCAACCCAAAAAAAGCAATTTTGAAAATATTTACATTTCGTTTTTTTATTATTATTTTTTAATATTACAAAATGTAATGAAATCACAATTAGTTGAAGCACGTATAAAAAGTTCAATGACCTATAGTCTTCATTAATTTCTTATACATTTCGTAGCAACGAGTTCATTGCAGCCGGAAACGATAGCTATTATTTATTGATAGGTTACATTTACAAGGAGGCGGAAAATATTTCCTGGTAATTCTGCAATTTAATAAGGCTTTGTTGCCATGCGACGTGTAGCTTTACAGGAAGATGTAAGCGTCTTTATTAAAAACGGCGTTGATAAGGTTACTCCCTCGATACTCCCACGCAGATTTGTGAGCAAAGTAAAATCATAAAACGTACTATTTCGCTTCTAAAAGCCAGTTGAGGAAATGGGCGTGGGCGTAATTTATACTTCATTTAATTTAGAATGAGAAACCACAATAGCATTACATTGCGTCTGGTCAACTATTTCTTACCTAGCAAACAGTACAGTGCAATAGTTTGGCAGCCGCAAAATGAAATTGTTTTAATGTCACTTTATTTGCGTGTCGTCAATTGTTACTCTAGTACAAATGGTTAAGAGATTACAGTTCACGAACCGCAATATAATGTTGTTGTGGTTTCTCATCCTAAGTTAAATGAAGTATAGGAATGATCACTGTTTTGATTCCCCTTTCCACTTCCACCTATACACCTGCGATCATACTATAGAGCGACCGCTTAGATCGTCGTCCGCGCGGCACAGGGGCGCGGGGGACGACAAAGGGGACCGAGAGAGGTGCGGGCGGGCAGTGCGCCTGCCGCCCGCACCTCTCGGCCCCCGCGGCACACGGCGGCCACGACGTACAAAATCTGCGTTCTGAAATGAACACAGGCACGACGTCGTCTGTACACGCGTCAATGTGTGCGTAAGATACACAGGGCTGCCTATCGCAAAAACCTAGTAATATAACACTGTACATTGTGCTCGTGAAGATATATGCCAAAAAAAAAATTGTTTAAAGTGATTGGAAGTTTCTGAAACCCCTACTGCACTGGAACTAATGTTGAGTGAAATAAGTGTGCCTGTTATCCTTATTAAATTTTAAGGATTATAGCAAAAATACTTGAGTGAACTTTAACATTGTTCTCGGAAATCAGTGTCATTTTCAAAAACTACCCTCATTATACTTACATTTATCAAACAACATCTGACAAGTGATAACTCGAAGAACTACCCTTCAAATATTTTAACCAAAAAATGTTGCCAGTTACTTAAAAATAAGTTCCCCCCAAAATGATGTTATGGGAGTGGGTGACCAGGCTACCATGACAGAAAATACCTCTGGAAAAAAAACGAAAGACAACAATACCAACCAGAATCAGCGTACCAAAACCTACACACAACAAATATTTCACAAAAGTTTGTTCGAGAACAGACCAAAGTCACCTTCTTTCTCAACAACTACCACCCCTACATCTGGAAATTCTGCAGACCACAAACAGTTACCTCCAGAATGGCAACGTGTGCCGACAAACAAAAAGCGTAAAATATGCGCCGCTTCACCACCATCACCCCCGCCTGTGCAGACAGGGAACAAATTCACTGGCCTACCACTGGACCAGGAAGATGAATCTACAAGCACTAATCTACCAAATAAACCACCACCAATTGTTTTGTATGGGATCGAGGATGTTAATGCGCTTGCAAAACTAATTGAATCTGTAATTCCCAACACAGAATTTAAATTCAAGATTGTCAATAAAAATCTTCTTCGCCTGATGGTAAGCTCCACGGATCATTACAAAAAGGTGATCGACCTAATTAGACAAAATGGATTAATAGGACACACCTTCACCAGAAAAGAAACAAAATCCTATAGAGTTGTTATCAAGAATTTGCACCACACAACACCCCATGAAGCAATAGTGGAAGAAATTGAGAAAACAGGGAACCAGGTCCGCGGCGAGATTATAAATGCGCGCTTTGGAGCAGAAAAAAAGCCCGCGAATCTATTTTTTGTTAACTTAGAACCAAGCATTAACAACAGAGCCATCAAAGACATTCAATACATTTTTCACCAACGTGTTAAAATTGAAGATCCACGGAAATCAAAATCCATAGTCCAATGCCAGCGATGTCAACAGTATGGTCACTCCAAAAATAATTGCATGAGACCATTCCGTTGCGTCAAATGCGGGGAAGGTCATAAAACTTCAGACTGCCCCAAAAAAGATAAGAACACACCAGCCAAATGTGCCCTGTGTGCTAGCGATCACCCGGCCAACTATAAAGGCTGCCAGGTCTATAAAGAAATACTAGCCAGAAAAACTAAACGAGGTGGTCACAATGCACAGCAAAATAACAGAACTTACACTCACACTGAAAGCCATCACGACACATCACGATCAAATACCCCACCAGGCGCATCAGCTAATCAAACTTATGCTGAAGCAACAAAATCCAGTACAAAACAAAAGGACCCACCGGAATTGAGTGATAACAATCACAGCCAACCAACTACCACAGTAGAACAGATTCTGCTCAAGCAATCAGAAAAGATAGATTTACTATTGCAACAAATTAGCATACTGCTTAACCTACTTACCGCCATCATCCCGAAGCTTACAAAATAAGAAATGGCGTCACTTAGGGTTGCAACGTGGAACATAAATGGACTATCGTCTAGTATAAATGATCTTGAAGCTTTTATTGCTGCCAACAAACTGGATGTGGTCCTTATTTCTGAGTCGCATACCACCAGTAGAAGTCACTTTCGTCTGAAAGGTTTTCAAATCTATTATACCTCACACCCAGATGGTGGTGCCCACGCTGGTTCAGCACTGGTGATTAAATCAAATCTGAAACATTGCTCCCTGGAAGCTTACTCAACTAACCATCTACAAGCCACCAGTGTACGACTGGAAGATCGTGCTGGATCAATTGTCCTTTCTGCAATATACTGTCCACCTAAATATAACATAACAGATAGCATGTTCTTTGACTATTTTAAAACTCTTGGCAATAGATTCATATCTGGTGGTGACTGGAATGCCAAGCACACATATTGGGGTTCCAGACTATCTGTCACAAGGGGTAGACAACTGAAAAATTGCATCGATCGATATCAATACCATCCACTGTCAACCGGAAAACCTACCTACTGGCCTGCTGACCCGAATAAAGTGCCCGACTTGTTGGACTTCTTTGTGACCAAGGGTATCAGCACTCTCTTCACTAGTATCGAATCCAGCCTGGATGGATCGTCTGACCACACTCCTGTAATTCTGACTGTGTCTTCAACTTTAGTTCACCACGAAGAACCTACCTCACTACATAATAGGAAAACTGACTGGGAAGGTTTTCGCTCATATCTTTCTGACCGTATTAACCTGAGAATCCCTCTAAAAACAAAGGATGACGTCGATGAAGCCTGCCATCATATCACAAACATCATTCAGATCGCCGCATGGAAAAACACTCCATCGCTAAATAGAACCTCGGATCCTACTGTCTGTCAGCCACTAGAAATAAGAAATAAAATAGCTGAGAAACGGCGTCTTAGACGAATCTGGCAGTTATCGCGTAATCATTCAGACAAATACCTACTGAATAAAGCAATAAAAGACTTAAAATCAACTCTGGACGAACATAAAAATAACAGCCTCAGGCTAACCCTAGAATCGCTGTCACCAACTGCACGCGGGGAGCAATCGTTGTGGAAAGCCTCCAAACACCTAAATAGGCCCCAGCAACCATCCTATCCTCTAAGATGGCAGTCGGCTTGGGCTCGCACCGACCATGATAAGTCTGAGGCTTTTGCTGCTCATCTGAGCCAGGTGTTCCAACCAAACGAGGGAAACAATGAAGACGACCTGGATGATGTCCTCAAGCAAGATCTCCAATTATGCCTACCTATCAAGCCAACGTCACCAAGAGAGGTTATAAGGGAAATCAGACTCTTAAATTCTAACAAGGCGCCAGGATTCGACCTAATTACTCCAAGAATCCTTAAAGAACTTCCGAAAAAATGTGTAACTTTTTTGACCTGCGTGTTTAACGCCACCTTTAGGCTATCCTATTTCCCGAGTCTATGGAAGATTTCAGAGATAGTTATGATCCACAAGGATGGTAAGCCACCTCAAGAGTGCTCTTCGTATCGACCCATAAGCCTCACTCCAGTCATGTCAAAGCTATGGGAAAGGATCTTCCTCAAAAGACTAAGTGAAGTAATGAATGAGCATGAAATTATCCCTGGGCATCAATTTGGTTTCCGTAAAGCGCACTCTACCGTCGAACAGGTGCATCGTGTGTACCATTGTGTCAGGCAAAGTTTCGAGAACAAGAAATACTGCTCTGCTGTGTTCCTAGATGTACAGCAGGCTTTTGATCGAGTCTGGCATAAAGGACTGCTCTATAAAATAAAGAAAAAATTACCACATTCAGTATTTCACATCCTAGAATCTTATCTATCTAATAGACTATTTCAAGTCAAGCAAGGTGATGCGAGATCCTCCTTGATCCCCATTAAAGCTGGCGTGCCCCAAGGGTCAGTGCTGGGTCCAGTTTTATACAACATCTTTACGTCAGACCTACCAACTTCTGATGATGTTACTGTTGCCACATACGCTGACGATATTGCTTTTTTAGCTGTAGACAGTGACCCAGTGAAAGCCAGTGGAAAGCTTCAAAAACTCCTTGATGACACCTCAGATTGGCTGGAGAAATGGCGCATCCAGGCTAGTGCGCAGAAATCTACCCAAATAAGCTTCACTCTAAGGAAAGGAGACTGTCCTCCAGTTCGCTTAAGACAGAATATTCTCCCTCAAACTGATTGTGTGAAATATCTCGGCTTCCATCTGGACAGGCGTTTAACGTGGAAAGATCACATAAAAGCCAAAAGAGACCAAGTCAACTACAAATTTCGAAGTCTATGTTGGATGTTAGGCAGAAACTCTGTGCTCTCCCTGGACAATAAACTTTTAATATATAACTCTATCTTAAAACCTATATGGACATACGGCATCCAGATATGGGGAGTAGCCAGCAAGAGTAATGTTGCATGCCTGCAAAGGGTGCAAAACAACATTTTGAAGAACATCGTAAAAGCTCCATGGTTTGCGAAGAATGACGAAATACACGAGTATTTGAACGTTGCAACAGTATCCTCAGAAATAGAGCGCTTTAAGAAACAGCATATCGAACGACTCACAAATCACCCCAATCCACTTGCTTCAGGATTACTTGACAATGCCAATGTGGTTAGGAGGTTAAAGAGGAACCACATTCTCTAAGTTGGCAGCAAGGCATTGGCCTGCTGTACTTCAAAAGCCCTGCATCCACTAAACTCAGCTGATAAAAGTCTGGCGACTGATTGCAGTTATACATATTAAATAAAAAAAAATAAAAAAAAAAAAAAAAAATAATAAGTACTACCAATGACATAAATATAGGTACTTATACTGAAGATATGGCTTAGGTGTGTGCAAATAAATGTACTTAATCGTTATCTATTTATTTAAACTTACTTAAAATGTGTCTGTCTGTGTATTTAAGCATTATTATTTTCAATTACAATAGATGTACGACAACAAACTTAAGCGAATGATTCTGTAGTTATTTCATGTATTAATCGCGATAATTTCAGAAAGCATTAATTTTCTAATGTTTTATAAAATGAAGTAGGTAGGATAGGTTCCCGAACTTGTGACGTGCGGCCGACATACATCGCGTCGCGAGCCCTACTAGTTGCCAGCAGCTTTCCGGCAGACTGCGCTTGAGGGGTGGGGTAACTCGAATCGGTGCGGGGCGGGGCGTGGCCATTCTGTACGTTAGTACTATTATATATTCTGCGCCCGCGGTCGTCCTACCCCGCGCCCCTACACCGCAAGGGCGAGGACTCATTTAAGCGGTCAGTCTATAAGTCATAGTATTCAAAAAATTATGAGTTAAAAAATTGTGTTTCCATACAAATTACAACTTCCAGTTGTTCTAGAAATTTAAAACTTTTTTTTTTTTTTTTTTTTATGTAAATAGGAAGGCAAACGAGCAAGTGGGTCACCTGATGGTAAGCGATCACAAGCGAACCCCGGAGAGATTGTGTTGCCAACCTAGAGGACTTAGATGAAATGCCTCTTGTGCCCGTAATTTCCCCGGCTGTCTTACTCTCCACACCGGAACACAGCAGTGCAGCACTGCTGCTTAGCGGCAGGATTAGCGAGTAAGATGGTGGTAGCGATCCGGACGGACCTTGCACAAGGCCCTACCACCCGCAAAAATAAAAATAGCTCTTATTATAGACTAGCTTTTGCCCGCGACTTCGTCCGCGTAGACTTCATTTATTGACAAAAGTCACATATTGCTATGCATATTTGAACAGGCACTTGACACCCCTATTTAATTGGTATTTTTTTTATAATAAGCGATATTAAATTCCGTGGGAATTTTGAAAATCCCTCCTTAGCGCACCTCTATGATACTGAAGCTATATTTAGATATCTATTATATTTTCGACATGTTCATCGCTATCCCGCGGTAACTATGTAATTTTCCGGGATAAAAAGTAACCTGGCCGGTGATTTTCTCAACAGATAAGTAAAGTTTCCAACAAAATCCGTTCAGCCGTTTTCACGTGATGCGCGCACAAATATACAGACAAACAGACAAAAATTCAAAAAACTGTTGGAACGTGTTCTGTTATCGATTCTAAGTATCCTCAGCCTATTTTTTTTAAAATATCTTCCATGTACAGACTTTCGACCCTCTTCAGCTTTATTATATTATATGTATAGATTATATCAAGTAATGAAATAATCTGAGTAGGTGTTTGTCTATATGTATATGACCTATGTAAATGATGATCTCACACTACCTAGATTTTGCTTAGTAGCAATGATTTGCAACACTGGATATTATATTCATTTGCCGAACTATTTACATACTAGCACTAGACTCCTTATTTATAAACGCTCTAAAGGTTTCTGCTAACTTAGCAATCGTTTGTCCTTATCTGTGAAAGGTAAATGTCACAGTGAGAATCATCGCATCGATTGATGGGGCCATATTAATAAAAGAAGAAGAAGAAGTTATACTTCATTTAATTTAGGATGAGAAACCACAACAACATTATATTGCGGCTCGTGAACTGTAATCTCTTTACGATTTGTACTAGAGTAATAATAGACGCTACGCAAATAAAGTGGCATTAAAACAATTTTGTTTTGCGGCTGCCAAACTATTGCACTGTACTGTTTGCTAGGTAAGAAATAGTTGACCAGCCGCAATATAATGTTATTATGGTTTCTCATTCTAAATTAAATGAAGTATAGCAGAAGCCTATAGAACTTTCATGAATCGAATATGGGGGTTAGCTACACTCTATTTCAATAAGGAAGGGTTGTATGTGACATTAACATTGATAAATCTAGAGGTGAAGCTTCTTTGTGACACCTTTCACATAAAACGATTATCGATTAATATCTTAGTACTAATAACAATCGATTCCATAAAAATAACGACTGCATATTAATTTATTAATATAAAATATTCGATATAATGATACTCAAGTCAATCCTAAGATGTAATAATTATAATTCCTATTTTACGCTTTTTGTCAAGTTGTGTTTTTTCAACAAAATAGGTTGTATAAAATATTATTTAACTTCATAATGTAATTGAAGTTCTAAGGAATCTATTTGGGCATTTCTCTGTAAACTCGCACGGGTCCCATATAAATGCTGTCCTGGCATTTTTTTTTTAAATTTGTTATAAAAATGAGTTCTACCTCGAAGAAAATTAACTATTATTTTAGTTAGATAAGGAGGCCCACTGAATTTATTTGTATTTTCAGTTATTAGCGATTTAGCAAAAAATCATGACAGGGGACTGTTTTGAACATGACAGGGGACTGTTAAGTGGGGCACAGGACTTTTGTACTTAGAAAAAAGTCATTTTACAATAATCAATCATTTATTATTTTATGCCATCTTTGCGCATCAATAATCAATAAAACTTTCTTTAGAAAATATCAACAGAAAACATAACTTTCTTTATATTATATTCATATCAAAACCTAAGTGCTAATGCCTTAAGTGCTAGAAATATTTTGTACTTACTGAGTTCAACAGTCTTATTATTATAATTTATAATACCAATCTGTAAATGCTTTTAGCAGTATTCATTGAAATATTTACAATTATTATTATTATAGTTATTAGAAAACAGTCTTATCTTTCAAATATATTCAACTGAGATCTTCAATGAATTCCTAAGGATTTTTCTTAATCAAATAAGGTACATAATAAAGTTTAATCACAATGAACATAACATTAAGATCTCAGTTGAATATATTTGAGAGATAAATTTCAATGAATACTGCTTCAAGCATTACCTACAGATTGGTATTATAATAATAAGACTGTTGATCTCAGTGAGTACAAAATGTTTCTAGCACTCAGGCTACTCTTAACATTTTCAATACCTTGGTCTTAGTCTTGGTATACGGTACAATGTTCTTTCCACTACTTTTAGGCATCTCTGTGCTCACGAGGTGTCATATTCTTTACTAACTTCCGTAAACCTATTTCTTTCTTCTTTTTGTATATCAACTTCTCCTTTTCTCTCATTACTTCTGTTTTCCGAGGGTCATTTTTTCTTTTTAGGTATCATTATATAGTTTCTCTGTTTTTCTCTTTTTCTGAAGAAACTCCTCTCGGGATAACTTTTTCTTTTTAGGCGCCATATCAATATCATGTGCGATTGATCAGCCTCTGTAAAATAATTTAAGTTTATCAAGGAAATAATGCGAAGCATTGATACTTTAATGATTCTTACATTAATAAAACAGACTAGCGGATAAATTTACACAATCAACACATAAAAATAATAACCAATACACAAAATACACAGTCCCCTGTTGTGTAGGACAGTCCCCTGTTGCATTTTCAGCCAGGGTACTGTTGCCAGGGGACTGTGTATTTCGGTTAAATTTCACAATGTTTACAAAACTGGTGTAAAATAGTTTTTTAAAAGCCAACCGATCAATTAAAACACAAATAATAAATCAATCAATTATAATATAGAGATGATTAAAGTATTTAACATAAATATTATTACTTACCAGAGGACTGTATGTGGTACCGGTCCAAACTCGTGTTCACGTCACAAATGACGCTCTGACACCAAACTAAATAGCGCCTCGCAGCGGCATTTGGCGTGGTTGCCAACTTCACAACAATTGTGTTTAGTTTCACTCAAAAGAATGTTTGTAAATATTACAGTTTTTTTTTATTTTCGTTTACATTTTTTGACAGGGGACTGTATAGAAATTCTGGGGACAAAGTTTACAGAACTTTACTAAATAAATAACATAGGTAATCAGCCCTTGTTTTACGATAGTAATAAAATTTAATTATTTTACTGTACGATATTAACTGCCAAATGTATTAAGTTCTACTAACTTCTTCGTAAATCGCGTTTCTAGGTGAGAATACAGTGATGGGGACAGCCAGGGGACTGTATTTTTAGAGCTTCTATCACGTCTAGAGAAAAACTTGAAATAGTTATGATTCTAAAAACAATTGGCCCGCAAAGTTTCGGGGTTAAAGTTTTATTAGAAGTAATTTTTTATGTAACAATTAAATTACTTTTTGAAAAACTTGGTCGGGACAGCCGATTACGAGTTTACAGAGAATCGCCCATTTATTACCAATAAAATGGATTGGTATTGTGTAGTGAGTGTGAAAGAATGTAAAATACTCACTTCATATTTTATAGAACGTAACCTAGCAACGTCTCGTCAATAATGACATATATTGAAAATTTGTACGTGAAAATTAAGTAAACGCAAAAAACATCGCCGTGATTCTTTTTAGAACGTTATTAATATACAGTACCAAGTATTGGTTTATTTCTAAGTAATTCAATTTAGTATTTATTTTCCTGTCAAAATTATCGTGAACACTAACAGTTACATTCTATGGATCTGTCACACAACCCTTCCATATTAAAACAGACCGTACAAATCTAATAAGAAATTCTGGGCCCTATTTTATAAAGCTACAGGTTACAATTCTACAGGCGTTTATTGGCAACATTTGTCCTGTTTTTTACAATTTGCGTTTTATAAAAGTACTGTGTAACAATTTTACATGCTACAGGTACAGGCGCCTGTAGGCTGATCATAGACAAAAACGTGGACCTTTATTACTTTTAAATGCATAATCGAACAAGCGTTTTATAAAAATATTGTAAAATACAACTGTAGATTGGTACAATTGTAACGAAAACTTACATACGTCTTGAGACTGGTAACAAGGGCTACAGGTGCAGAATTATCCTCTTCTTCAAGTTATTCAACTCAAGATCTTCAATTTAAGGAATGATCCGCTTATGAAGGACTTGTCTAACTCGTTATTATAAGAAAAACGGGACTTAATCACGTAAATAAATAAAAAATATAACCGAATTGAGAACCTCCTCCTTTTTTTTGAATTCGGTTAAAAATACGTCCTCTCGAGACCACGGATGCAAAGTCGCGTCCGAAACGTCGAGGCATTTACAAAAATACACTTTATCTACGTGACTAAGTCCCGTTTATCTTATAATAATGGGTAAAAATCGCGAAAGTTTAAATCGTCGAGGGCGAATATTCAGCGATTTTTCGTCATTATCGTCTGAGCATATACCATTAATAGAGATGATGCTGAGACTTAACTTTTTATAACAACGAAACACAGTATCGATGCTGCATTTAGCTTTATCCAAAGTTGTTGCAGCTTGTCTTTCTGTTAGGATAATAATCGTGAGACGACAATGACGCAATTTCCAATTGAATGAAAGGTTCAGAATGAACTCTACGCAAATGGAGTACATTCTGCAAGAAATGAGCTTATTCGAATCGTAATCGCAATCGCAAATTTACGTATATTTTATTTGTATTTATCAAGTTCGTAGGATAATATTTTGTGCCCATCAAATTCTTATTTCTATTCTATTCTCCCTTAATGGCGGCCGAATATATTTTTTACTATATATTATTATAATATATGTAATAGAATAGCAAAGAAACCTCTTTGTATTTGTCATTTATAACAGCCACTTTTTTTTTAATTAGTGATGTCCATCACACCTGTACAAATTACTTGTAATCGAGATTTACAATGCCGTATTACAAATGTAGCTTTCCGTGTGTCTTTATAAAACACCTGTAATTGTACACAGTGCATTACAGGCGACTGTCGCCTGTAGACTTGTAACCTGTAGCCTGTAACTTTATAAAACAGGGCCCTGGTGCGCGATTTCGACTAGCATTTTGCCGTTTTTTATCGCACAATAAACAAATATTCTCCGAACAGGATTTAAAAATCTACTCAATTGTGTTTTCTCTCCAAAGGTGCCTTTTGAAGTTTTTTATTCACTACGAGTTAATTAAACGTCATGCCCCTGTGTAGTATAACGGTTCATATTTTTCTTTGAATACCTTTGTTTTGACACGGGCGAATGCTTTGTATTGCCTACGTATTTAGGGCTCCGCGTCAAAAGGGTAAAAACGAAGCCCTATTACCAAGACGAAGGTTTCCGGTAGGCTTTTAATATTTTAATATGATTATATCCCCGGTCGGGGCAGATATTTGTATGAAAAAACGAATCGTTGTTCTCGAGTCTTGGATCTTTAATATATATTTAAGTATGTATTTATCTATATAAGTATTTTTATCCGTTGTCTAGTGCCCATATTACAAGCTTTGCTTAGTTTGGGGCTAGGTCAATTGTTGTCAATTGTCCCAAGATATTTATTTATTTATTTAATGGCATCTAGTTACTATTATAGGGTTGGACAAATGATATCAAAGCTGTAGCTTTTGTCACCTAGCAAAGGGCAACTGGTGCAGTGCACACCATCACAGATATACAGGCAGTATAGTCAGCGTCATATGTATGAAACATATACATGAAACATATATATGAAATAGTTCGACACACCCTATTAATATGGTGTACCGGACTATTTGGCCGACTTGGGTGCTTCGAACTATGACCCTGACTGGACCTACCCGGCAGTGTTGATATGATTTAAGTCGTGATTTTTTTAATCAATTTTTTTTTAATTAACACTGAAATTTAGCACATAGAAAAATCCGAAAAGTAAAGCTGTCCCGTGGGAACAATGCGATTTTCCGAGATAAAAAAAAGTTTGGTCAAAAGTGAAACAAAAATAATGTACCTAACCTATGATAACAAAGACAAAAAGAACAAATAAAAATAATTTAAGTTCAGTGGAGGTGTAAAACGCGTCCACCGTCAAATAAATTAATTGGAGATATCACCAATGTTGAAAAAATAAACCTACTAATATTATAAATGCGAAAGTTTGTGATGATGGCGATGTGACGATGTGAGTGAGTGAGTGTGTATGTTTGTTCCTTCTTCACGCTAAAACGACTGGACGGATTTGGATATAATTTGGAATGAAGATAGCTGGTACCCTAGATTAAAACATAGGCTACTTTTTATTCCGGAAAATAGCATAGTTCCCGGGGGAAAGCGATAAACATGTCAATTGCTAATTCTACGCAGACGAAGTCGCGGGCAGAAGCTAGTACATAATAATAAATATTATGATATATGCATTTTATGTCAATTAAGGAACCGATAAGCTTTTGGATTCCGAAGGCAAGCTTACGACTGCCTGCCGCCCCTAATATTAACAATACTCACTCATGTATCACTTCCGTCCCCACAGGCTCACTATAGGGACGTTTTAGGAACTTCGACGTTGCTAGCCTGCAGCTAGACAGTAAATCCTACTAGGTAATATTATAAATGCGAAAGTTTGTGACGATGTGAGTGAGTGTGTATGTTTGTTCATTCTTCACGCTAAAACGACTGGACGGATTTGGATAAAATTTGGAACGTAGATAGCTGGTACCCTAGATTAAAACATAGGCTACTTTTTATCCTGGAAAATTGCATAGTTCATGCATACTTCCTAGCACTAAACAGTTAAAAATTGTATGTGTAGGTAGGTATTACCTTTATTAATTTCAGATGATAATTCATGGTAGAGATGGAGTCATAGATAACTGACACTTAAGGTAGCTGGAACTTAACTGAGAGCGGTGAAACAGGGGCTCAGAGCTATAGATTATTCTGATAAGTCGATAACTTTAAGGAAATAATAACTGCAAATAAAATTAACAATCGAGCGATAAGTTTATCAACTTCCGCTATTAACTAACTATAAATACTTACGTAAATCACGTATTTATCCCTAACGGGGTAGACAGGACCTAAGGTAACAAGACCTAAAAGCCACCTTTAGCATGATTCTGCAGACTTATTACGTAACTCGCTCGCGATCACCATCATGTTCATTTTGACTGTTAGCTAGCTGTCACATTCATACAAGAACTGTCAAAATGAACACGATGGCGATTGCGAGCGAGTTACGTAATAAGCTAGCTGGGCGTGTAGGTGGAAAGGGGAATCAAAATAGTGTTTGGTTGCTGCATCGCTTATAACATGATTCCTAAAATTTTCGCCCAATTCGGCCTTACCAACTCAGTTCAAGCTTTAGCTGTCACTTTTAGCATGAATCTGACAGCGAGCGAACTTAAACTGAACCGCATTAAGACGTCATGGTAAGGCCCCAGTCTGTTATGGAGAGAAGCAACTGGTACATTCGTTGTTTTTTTTTGCTCCCAGAACAGCGTGGAAGGAATATAAACTAAAATAAACATAATGAATCTAGCCAAGCCAAGCCAAGCCAAGTTCAAGAGTTATAGAGTTAGAATTAAGATTACTTGAATATTGTACGCCTCTCTGAGGCAGGACATGATGAACTATAACTAAACTATAAAACATATGACATCTGTATAACTCATGACCAAACGATAAATAATATTTCATTTTATTTTATCTCAAGCAAAAGAACTGGCTAGGCAGCGCCGAGTGTATCGTTACACGATACACTTGGTGTCACTTTTCACCCTTCTATAACTCAAAACCGCTTTAACGTAAACACATAAAACTACGTGTGTTTAATTATATACGTAAGGACATCTAGAAGCCCAAGGCCAGGTCAAATGTAACCTACTTTACGATCTCACATTTTTTAAGTATTAAAAAAAAAACACATTCCTTTACAAAATATGAAAATACTAGCTGTTGCCAGCGACTTCGTCTGCAAATAATTCGTTTATGGCTATCCCGCGGGAGCTACGCAATTTTCCGGGATAAAAAGTAGCCTATGTGCTATTCCAGACTTTTCTCTATCTATGTGCCGAATTTCATCCAGATCCGTTGGGCCGTTCTGGCGTGATTGAGTAACAAACGAACATCCATCCATCCATCCATCCATCCATCCATCCATCTATCCATCCACCCATCCATCCATCTATTCATCCATCTATACTTTCGCATTTATAATATTAGTTAGATTATATAGTAAAAAACATGTCAAAAAGTGAAATTAAAAGTAAAATCGGTCTAGAATCACGGAAAATATAAGAGTTTTAAACTACTAATTAGTCAGCGATTAGAAAAAGAGATCCGATATAACATGTGACGTCATTTGTCACAACGCCCATACAAACTTCATATAAAAATTCCGTTTTTTTAGAAAGAGATGGAGACAAATAAGTTGGTTTATTTTTACAGTTATTTGAAAAATATTTTTTTCATATTGTTTATTACCGTAAATGAGCTTCTATAGAAAGCCATGAAAAAAAACATGAATATTCCCTATTGTTATAGGTATCCAATAAAGCAAAGGAACTTGGCACTGAATTAGATCTTCATTCTTTTTGCGGCAAAGCCACAGCCAAGCATAATTTTTGTTTTGAACTTGGCTCTCCTTTTTTACATTTATGTTTTTGGTGGGATATTATTCTACAAAACCTGTTTCAAATATTTTCTGACAACAACCCTCGTTAGAGGAATCTCTCGCTTGAGAGCGAGGTCAGATCATGAAATTGAATACATCACTAGTGAAATAAGTGCAGAATAGACTACTCCAGACTTGGCATTAAATTATTTGTGATATTTAAGTTTTAGTATTTAACAGCGTTGCCGTTAGCGTACCTACATTTAACACATTTGACGTACCTTTGTAGCCTCTAATGTATAATGAGGTTCGGTTTACATACGTTTTGTTATCATCCAAAAATATTATATTTTACAAACCACCGCCAAACAGTTGTGGCAACACTGAGAGCGATAGTGTATGAGTGAGTTTAGCAAAAAATATCGTATGTTTCGCTGAACTGGGGCCTTACCATGACGTCCTAATTCCGACTCAGTTCAAGTTTTGATGTGTTCTGTTGGTTTTTAAAATATATTAGGGTACCTACTTCTATAGATTATATAATGTTACTTATTATTAGATTTAGTTTTAAGTTTTGCTACGCCCTAGTAGGGTCCATGTATGTACTGGCTAGTAAATAAGAACATCTTGTAAATACCATGGTTGCAATAAAGAATTGATTGATTGATTGGTTTTAGCTGTCACTTTTAGTATGGATCTGACAGCGAGCGAACCTAAACTGAATCGCATTAAGACGTCATGGTAAGGCCCCTGGGTAGTGACCGACGTGGCATAACGAATGATTTGTCAAACAAATAGAACTTTTCAACTCTATTGTCTCATTGCTCTGCGATAAGGAATCACGATACAAACATATCGTATTATGCTGAGAGAGCAATGTCGGGTTACATGTTGCTTGGGCGCTTTTGTCCACACTTAATAATTCGCGTTGGTGGGACTGGGACACACGTGCACAAGTGGGAGAGGGGGGACAGGTATGGAACATTTTATCCAACATACAATACATAAATCACTTTCTTTATTCCTTAAGGGGTGCCTAGAGCAATGACTTAATGATTGTGAGCGTATAGGTGGAAAGAAGAATAAAAACGAACCCCTATTTTACTTTGTCACGGCATCGCGCTTGAACGGCTGGACCAATAACGCTAATTATTGGTTTGACTACTTCTTTAGCGGCGCTAAGCATTTGGGATGGGTTAAAAAATGTTAAATTCGCGTCAGGCCTAAGACGGAGGGAGAGTTTAAGTACCAGGATATCAGATCCTCTAAGAGCCTATTAAGCTTATTTTGAAATACGAATGAATCGCGTTCGGTTTTTGAAGTGTTTTTTTGTTGAGTCGTGGAGCAAAAGTACTAGGGCATCAGCACATTGTTAGAGGTCTGTCCATATAGATAATACTTACGTTGTTTTCTAAGCGGCCAGTACTGTAGGTACGCGTCATGAGCGTCATGGAGATTCTGCCGCCGCCACTCCCGGAGTGCTACCTGTCGCTTTTTTTTGTTATTGTCAAAAGGTTCTTAAATAACAATATAAAAAAAACAGTCAAGGGGCGTAGCCACGCCAACAGCTAGTAAAAATATAAAAAACTAGCTGTTGCCAGCTACTTCGTCCGCAAAGAATTCGTTTATCGCTATCCTGCGAGAATTTTCCGGGATAAAAAGTAGCCTATGTGCTATTCCAGACTTTTCTCTATCTATGTGCCGAATTTCATCCAGATTTGTTTGGCCGTTCTGGCGTGATTGAGTAACAAACAAACATCCATCCATCCATCCATACTTTCGCATTTATAATATTAGTTAGATAAAGTAATATGCGTCGAATTGAAAACCTCCGTATTTTGTTTGTCGGTTAAATTTTAAATAGTGGTGTGTTGCTATAACATGATTCCTTTCGCCCGTTCCCTCGATGGGTTTTTACAATTTTCGTGGGAAGAGAGGCAATTAATTCTATGATATTTTTTTGCTCCCAGACCAACATGGAAGCCATCGATTATACAGTAAACATTGGTTAAAACAGTTAGCTAACAAACTAGGCCCTATATGATTGAAGTTTACGGTTAAGAGCCTGACAACACCTAATTTTGTTGAAATTGATGTTATTTAAGCACTTTTTTAAGAAAAACTACACACAAAAAAATACAAAAAAATATTATGTTAATTTTCATCATATTTCAAAGACGCTGGACGGACTCAATACATAATTGAACAAAATCGGCTGGATAGAAAAAAATTGCAAAGTTTGGTCTTAAAATCCTCATTAAGCGGTTCTATGTCTTCATTTTTTCGACGTATGGGTCTGCAATTAAAACCATGAAGTCAACATATTCATACCTACACGGCTAACGAGTCATCTTTCACAAATAATTCATACTTTTTTTTATTTCTTATTATTTGTGTCTTATTTGCAAGATTTTAGACGCGCGCCAAGCTGCCGGAATAGTTTCTTCTCCGTAACCGTATGTGTGAAGAGTGGCGCTGCTCAAGGTCATTTGCTGTTGACAGCGCCTTAACGATATCGAAGCTTAAGGCGACTAGCGATTCAAAGTTTGTCTTTGTCTTTTTCTTTACGTTTGAGGAGTAAAGAAAATCAACACATTCAACATGAATACCCCTTTGAATCCTTAATCCCTTTAATCCTTTTTAGGGATAAGTTCGGCTTTGTGCGTTTATATTTTTCTGTATTCATCTTTTTCATGTGTATTGTACAATAAAGAGTTATACATACCTACATACATACATACGTATACAACTACCGCGGGACTCAAACATAATTACACAAGAGGATAGTTTCACATATAAAAGTCGAGTAATGCTCGACATGTTTCGGACTAGTTCGTAGTCCTTCCTCCTGGACAACACACTACACTACGCACTAGATCTGATCTCGTCATCACGCGTGCAAAGGAATTTTAACCTTAGGGTGGTAGACCACATATTTGGCTGATGGTATCTGAGTCAGTCGAACGACTTAATCTTATTTTACATACATACATACATACCGTCACGCCTCTTTCCCACAGGGGTAGGCAGAGACTACTTTGTTCCACTTGCTACGATCCTGACATACCTCTTTCGCTTCATCCACAAAAAAAAGAAAGATGATTATTGACTAGGATAGAAAAAAGTATGCATAGTTGGTTTGGTCACGTGGAGAGGATGGATGAGAGAAGATTAACTAAACAGATTTATATGGGGAGTGTGAATGGGTGCGTTGGGAGGGAAGGCCTAGGCGGACGTTCCATGATCAAATTGGGGACGTTTTGGAAAAGGCCAGGTCAAGAGTACCCGAAACCGACGAGCATGTATGAGGAGATTGATGAATGTGGAAACTTATTTTGCTCGTGTTTAATCAGAACACGGCAACTGTCAAATGAATTGAGAAATAAGAACTGTACTGTCTTTTTGGCAGGCTGCTCGCTCCGCTGGTTCCGGCTTCGTGGTAACCTGCTCTTCTACCTCAAGGGTCCTGAGCCATGGTTCGAGCCGATGGGGGTGATAGTGTTGGGGCATCATCAGGTCAAACTGCAGCCGCAAGACGAGGCCGGCCATTGGCCCTTTCAGATCGGTGAGTATATTGGTTGACGACCCAGTAGGCTTATTGTCTAACTCGCTCGCAATCGCCATCGTGTTAATTTTGACAGTTCTTGTATGAATGTGACAGCTAGCTGATTCCGATGCCAATTGTCAGCCCATACAAAGTTAGACAATAAGGTCGGGCACTGGGAGTAAATAAAAACATAGAATGCACCAGATGCTTCTCTTCCTGCGCATTGTAAAAGTACAACGCGGGAATTGGGCGAAATTCTTAGGAATCATGCTATAGGCGATGCGGCTAGCAACCCATCACTATTTTGATTCCCGTTTCCATCTCGCCCACAATCATGCTAAACGCGGCCTTAAGCTTTTGTTACTTTATGCTCTGTCCACCCCGTAAGGGATCAGCACGTCTAGCACGACAGCCCACAAGAGTCGCGTCGCGCGCGAAATAGGTTGCCCGTCTTTTTCTTACTGTTCATTCTAGAAAGGGACGGGCAATCTATCTCGCGCGCGACGCGACTCTTGTGCGCTGTCATGCTAGCCGGGCAAGACGTGATATATGTATGTATATGTGTGTGTGTATATGTGTGTGTGTGGCAGGTAGCGCGCGACTGGCGCGACGTATGTTGGCATAGCGATTCGCGTAAGAACCTCAATATTGTACATACATACGAAGGGACTTAGACGAAATTTGATATTTTTGTTGAAAATTACTAAAATCTGGATTAAAAAAAAACTTGATACATACATATCGTCACGTCTGTTTTCCACAGGGGTAGGCAGAGACTACTTTGTTCCACTTGCTACGATCCTGACATACCTCTTTCGCTTCATCCACATTCATCAATCTCTTCATACATGCTCGTCGGTTTCGGGTGCTCTTGACCTGACCTTTTTCCAAAACGTCCCCAATTTGATCACGGAACGTCCGTCTAGGCCTTCCCTTCCCAACGCACCCATTCACATTCCCCCATTAAATCTGTTTAGTTAATCTTCTTTCATCTATCCTTTCTACGCAAACTACCTGTAAACTCGATAGCTGTAATTATCTGTAGACTTGTGTGTGTATTTTACTGGATTTATTACGTTTCGTCGATTAAAAGAACAATAGTTTCAGGAATGGCCTGGATAAGCGTCATTCATATTTCTGATTGAGTCAGACGCATACCTACCTATACGCAGGCGAGTGCATCTATTGATGTACCTAACGAATGTTCAAGTTCCCACATTCGCGAATGTGAATATCAGCTTTTTTATTTAGCATCGATTATCGTTTAGCAGGCCATCCTTTATACGAAATTACAAGAAAGTAATGGAATATTCGAGGCAGTAATTGCATAATATTCCTTTTGATTGATCAAAAGAATTATTTGTGGCAGAAAACAATTGAAATTTTGATCATAATTTAATACAATTACTGCCTCAAATATTCCTTTACTTTCTCTTGTTTATTTCGTAAACCGTATGGCCGGATAAACGATGGGAAGACAGCTGCCTTTAACAGCAAATTCCAAAACGAGTTGCCTCGTCTCAAGACTTATCAAAATGTAAAATGTTTTCAGTCAATTTCAATATGACATTACAATATTAGTAGGCATTTCCTCTTTTCAATATCGAATACATTCGTAAAACATTCGTATTCTGTTGTGAATGCGAATGCTATTCGTTACATCACTAGCGCGTACATGTTATCGTGTTCATTACTCTTAGTACACAGTAGCGCTTGTTAGTAGCTCATATAGAGTTACCTTAAGATAAATGTTTCCTCCTAGTGTGGGACAACGGCGTAAGCTACAGGATGGCGACGTACCACGAGTCAGAGCGCACCCTCTGGCTTAAGGCTATCCAAATGGCCCCATACGACAACATCAAGTCGCAGATAGTCGCGTTGAGAGAGCGACTTAACAAGATACGACCGCATATCGACATAGCGACGTATAGGCTACAACGAGGCATCGTCACAGGTGAGACTGTCACTAGTACTTGCTATAGTCAAGTGTTTAGAGTGAGCTACATGATGGTGATATAACACGAGTCACAGCGCACCCTCTGGCTTAAGGCTATCCAAATGGCCCCATACGACAACATCAAGTCGCAGATAGTCGCGTTGAGAGAGCGACTTAACAAGATACGACCGCATATCGACATAGCGACGTATAGGCTACAACGAGGCATCGTCACAGGTGAGACTGTCACTACTTACTATAGTCAAGTGTTTAGAGTGAGCTACATGATGATGATATAGCACGAGTCAGAGCGCACCCTCCGGCTTAAGGCTATCCAAATGGCCCCATACGACAACATCAAGTCGCAGATAGTCGCGTTGAGAGAGCGACTTAACAAGATACGACCGCATATCGACATAGCGACGTATAGGCTGCAACGAGGCATCGTCACAGGTGAGACTGTCACTAGTACTTACTATAGTCAAGTGTTTAGAGTGAGCTACATGATCACTTTATGTCTGTCTGTCTATGTAAATACCTAACCAATAAAATGGAACACAGCCTACATTTGGCTGAGGAGGCAGAGCTCCGCTAACATTGGATTTTATATTCACTTGCCGAATTTGTACGGAGCCCTCAGTGCGTGCGTCCGACTCGCACTTGGCCGGTTTTTCAACGTTTTTGTAAATTAAATTTATCGACAACCCTAAACCGGGGTGGCTGATGAGTTTATTCGTTTTAAAATTACTATAAAATCGATACTGTCCGTATGCGGTGGATGTTTGGCATGTAGACGCAAAGACGATCGATAAAACGTCGATTGCCAGAAGTAAATGCAAATAAAAATGAACGATTTTGACATTATTACCACTTTTTAAAGTCACCCCCGTTGAAGGTACTTAGTATAAGTCGCCGTCAATAGAACTTGCCTTGAACTTGCTAACCAATTGCTAACTGTGTAAACAGAAGACGTAACTTTGTTTTGTCACTGTTTCTCCTTGAATTTTCACACCACCTCATCAAACACGATTGAAACAATAAACTATAGTAACGATCGTAAAATACAAAATCATAAAATATATACCTAACTGTATATTGGATATTTCATTAAAAGTTTAAAATGGTTTCATAAGTAAGGTTATTACTTAAGACCTGATGAAATGACGTTTTTGTTTCTTTTAAATTGTCTATGATAGGTATTAGTGCCGGCACGTAAGTCTAGCGATGACCTAGTATGCGCAGAAGTATAAAATACGGTATCCGTGGGTGCGCAGATCCCCTCCACGTGACTCGTCATCGCTAGACTTAAGTGCCGTGCATAGTGTTGTGACTACAGTTCACGTTCATAGACGAAAATTAAACGAAAAAGGCATCATCGATTGGTCTTCAGATATGGCACAATTTCAATATGGCGGTTTGTTTACATACCAAGTTCTATTGACGGCGATTTTAATTACACGTATCCATTAGCTAATAAAGTTATGTTTTGTCTGAATAGACATGAACGAGGTGCCTCTATGCGAGTTGGCGCTCTCGTGCGACAACCTACTATGCGACGCGCACGGCCGGCCCCCCTCCCCCCTGGTCGTCATCTACGTGCGCTACCCGAAAGGACTCTGCGTGCGCTACGGTACCACTGAGGTGGTTGAGGTAAGTTGAATACCCAAAAACAGCGAAATCAGAGCCAAGTTCGACGTTTTTGACATCGAAAACAAAATTGATGTCTATAGGTATAATTTCTAAACGACACTGAAAATTAGAACACATTGAAAAATCTGAAAAGTAAAGCTATGGCCGGGAATCGAACCCGGATCCTCGTCATGCCGTGACGCGTGATATACCTACACCACCCATAGCAGGTGAGGAAGCCTTCGAATTTTTCTATCTGTTACCAACTGTCACGTGACCTTGTTACTATGTGAATATTTGTCGCTAATCGTCTTCTGTTTGAGTGATGTGTCTGTACGACTACGACACAATTACAAACTCCCGTGGAACATGTACTGCTCACCAGGGACGAGAGAAGGCGCTGTTTTTCAAAATGATAGGTACTATGACGGTCTATAGGTATCTTATTATTTTCCCAGGATATTTCAGTAGGCGGTTAGGTTAAATTGACTTAAGGTAGGATCTTGATGCCAAAGCTCTCGCTGCCGCATACCATTGAAGCTAGAAGGCACGGTCCCGAGACCACTGACCGGCAACGTAAGAAGTAACAGCCAAGATGCCAGCAGTACGCTTATTGTCTAATTTGCTCGCAATCGCCATCGTGTTCATTTTGCCAGTTCATGTATGGGCTGACAATTGGCATCGGAATCAGCTAGCTGTCACATTCATACAAGAACTGTCATTTCAATTCGATGCAGAGTGTCAAAATATTTACACGATCTGTTCCTGGTCGCTGTGGACAATTGGTGCATAAACCTACAGCACCCAAGCGCGGGCGCACAGTAGAGGCTGTCCGCCTTGTGCTCAGGGTCTGGCTAGGGAGGAAACATGGCAAGCTGACTTTCCGGATGACACATACTCTCAGGGCATTGGTGCTTTGGGAAGTATCTGCACAAGATTGCCAGGAGAGAACCAACACCAGCGTGCCATGAGTGCGGCTGCGCTGAAGACACCTCTCAGCACACTTGAGGTGTGAGCTTGAGCGGGAAAATTCGGTCTCGATTGTGGGGAGTGACTTTCCCTTGCAGCTCTGGTCGAAGCCGTGGCTAATAGTGAAAATGCGCGTAGAGAGGCGATTTCCTTCTGCGAAGAATTGTCGCAGAAGGAAAGCGCCGAGCGGGGCAGGGAGATCAGTTCAGCGGACCCTGAGCGCTGCAAGAGAGCTGGGCGCCAGCGTATTGCACAAAACCGGCTCCCAACTTAACTGAGGACCTAGGGTTACGAACACGTCTGACCCCAAAGAGTAAGGTCCTCGATAAGAATGGCGTGTCAAGTATTCCTGACATCGAATTAATGGACATCCAAATGAATCCGGCCTTCAGGCGATGTAACGGGTTATACCGTTGTGTCGCCAGAAAGGCGGCGAGGAAGGAACACCCCGGGGGCTTTAATGGGTAAAAACCCCACGTAACCCCATTGCCTCCCCGCGATAATGGGATATCTGGCTGCAGCAGATTACCCCCGGGCAACAAAAAAGATTGGCTTAATAGGCGGGTAAATCTTTTTTGAATCTTAGTCGACAAAATGTTTCCATTTAATGATCGTTGTTCAAAGTGAATCGTGTTTAATGCGAGACTAGATTTGGAATCAGAAAATGGAATGAAAAAGGTTTGTTCAGTCAAATTAACCTGCAAACTATAAACCTGCTGGAATATTACGGACTTGGCTAGTTTTTACAAATAAACTAAATTTTTTTTATGTATTTAACAGACAAATATAATTTAGTCTGTACGTAAAAACGGTGGCTTGGCGAATATTTTTCAAAATACAAAATTCAAAAATTCAAATTAATTTATTTCACCAAAAAACATCATTTTACAATAATTATCTGACTATCAGAGACCAAACTAGGCTGAGCCTGTACCTATCTTGGCCGTCTGCGAGTGCGGTTGACAAAGTAAAATTATTTTATTATATACCTCATCATCATCATCATCAGCCTATGTTCGTCCACTGCTGGACATAGGCCTCTCCCATGGCACGCCACTGAGCACGAACCTCGGCCACTCTCATCCAGCTCTTGCCAGCCGCCTAGCGAAGATCCTCGCTCCACCGAGTCTGAGGACGTCCTAAATTTACCCTTGCCAGTGTTTAAAAATTACTTGAAAAAGTCTCTGATGTCGAAAGCTTATTATAGGACAGAGGACTATGTAACAGACAAACATGCATGGTCTAAACCTGAAACCAAATAACTGTCATTAATTCATGTTGACATTGTATCGTACGATTGTGATTGACGTAATATTGTGATATGTCTTAAGCCTGTCTGGCTGTTGAGTTTCTTTCGGCGTCTTTTCTCAACAGTGTCTCCTTTTACGAAACGCCGGTCGACTCATGACGTGTAAAAGTGCCTGTACGGCCTACTTACTGAATAAAGTTCATTTATTTCATTTACGCTACGTTTGCCGATCCGTGGTCGCCACTCAAGAACTCGTCTAGCCCAACGGTTATCGGTTCTTCGCGTTAGATGACCGGCCCATTGCCACTTCAGCGTGCTGATGCGATGGGCTATGTCGATAACTTTGGTTCTCTATCGGATCACTTCGTTACGAATTTGATCTTTTACAGAAACTCCGAGCATAGCTCTTTCCATAGCACGCTGAACAAATTTAAATTTGTGGACCAGCCCTACAGTGAGTGTCCATGTTTCGGCACCGTATGTCATGACGCGTAGGACGCACTGGTTGAAGACTTTCGTCTTTAAACTCTGTGGAATTGGCGATGTGAAGACTTGACGCAGTTTCCCATACGCTGCCCATCCCAGCTGTATTCTTCTGTTGGCCTCTTTCTAGAAGTTGTTATGTACCTACTTAAACATAATTAACGTTTTCACGTCATTAATTAATTTCTTTGCCAGTCTATTAGCTATCTCGCGTTATAATATGTCATTGAAGCGTAGTTTCCTGGTATATCGAAGTTTGCCATATGATGCACTCAACAATTTTTAATATAACTAATATTATAAATGGGAAAGTATGGATGGATGGATGGATGGATGTTTGTTTCTCAATCACGCCAGAACGGCCCAACGGATCTGGATGAAATTCGGCACATAGATAGAGAAAAGTCTGGAATAGCACATAGGCTACTTTTTACCCCGGAAAATTGCGTGGTTCCCGCGGGGGCAACAGCTAGTATTAAATAAGTACCAATTTGTTAGGTTGCCAAGCTTGTGGTTCCCATTAGTTGGTTGCTAGGATGAGAATTGAAAAGGGGTAACTTGACATCATAAATCTTGACTTGATTGGCTATTGAAATGCAAACAATGTGTGTACACAGGTTGCGCCGTAAGTGGTACGTCTAACTTAAAGAGGATATGATGTGCATTCGATTGCATAAATATCGATACAGTAGCCATCGTGTCATATATGTGTCACCGACCTTATTGTTTGTGGCAAAAATGTATGGAGATGTTTTTGACATAACGTACATATATTTATGCCATTGACTGTACCAAGTAAAGCCGAGGTAATTAATATTATTTTGTTCAATGAAATTTCATTTAAACCAACACAAAATACGTATAACCTTGTCAATGTTGATTTTATGTTTACCTCAAAATATATCTTTTTTTTTAATCCATTCGTGTATTGCCTTTAAATACCTACTGCAAAGGTGATTAAAAAAGTTTGGTAAATTGTCTCTGAGACAAAAATATGTATACAAAGGTCACAGACTGCCACGCCACAGATTTAAAGTTCTAAAAGCTCTTTTATTCAGCCGTCCCATAACAATCGAATTATCTCGTATGCAGAGCTTAACCCTTAAATTCACCTACTTAAAAAAAGAACACGGTTCAAGCTTCATCGTAATTTTAGAGTCCAAAAACTTCTGTGTTAAAAAAAATACAGAAATATACACAGGTCACAGACTGTCACGCCACAGATTTACAGTTCCAAAAGCTCATTAATCAGCGTCCCATAAAAATCGAATTATCTATAGCTACCAACATGACAGCATGCAGCTGTAATTAAATTACAAACGTGTGCGTTATAATGTACTTGATCAACAGTGTTTCCAGCGACGAATTTTAATTTTCCGTGTAAAAGGAAATTTGAAAATAAAAATGTTTTTTTATTTATTTATTAAAGAACATAACACTATCATTACAGGGAACCCAATGCAATAGTGTGCCAACTTAATAAAATTACAAAAGAACAAAAATAATTTATACATTACTATAACATAAAACATAAAAGGTCACTTTAGTGAATTCACACAGCGAACATTAGAACAAGTCAGGCCTTATACTCTGAAATTCGATTTTCGAAGTTCGTTTCGTTCTGTTCCGTTCTCACTAATAGTTATTAATTTGAGAGTGAGAGGGACGGTGTGATTCGAACTTCGAAAATCGAATTTCGGAGTAACCCCCCTGTATTTTCATCCACCTCATTCAAGATATGTAAGACTCGCCTGAGAGGAGCCTTATTTAGGAGATTGGTCCGACCACGGGGTATCTTGAACAACTTAGGCCGCCGCCGTCGCCGCGTATTGTTATCAGGTACAGATCAACTCATCATTTCGAGAATACCTGGATTATGAGCCTTTATGTGTACAAAGAAAGTACTGGCCACTTGTTAATTGCTATACAGAATTTTAGATTATGATATTATAAAAAATTGAGTGATGATGAATAGAGTTCCAAATAATATAAGTATCACTTTACGAATGCGCACCTCTTACATCTGTAGATTTACAGTCAAGGGCATAAATATATTATGTTAGATACCCTACCAAAACGTCAAAAACATCTATACATCTTAAGGGTGCGACCAAACCGCGGCGTATACGCAGTGACGTGTCGTATGCGTCACGTTTTCTCACCGTTTCTTCATACATTTTGTTGCGATTCCGTAACGTCACCGTTTTTTAAGCGGCGGTGTGGTCGCACCCTTTATACCACAAACAATAAGGTCGGCGACATATACATTTGACATTATGGCTGTATCGTTATTTATGCCATGGACTGTGAGGGCATTTCCCTATTTAAGTGGATCATCATCATCATCATCATCATCATCAGCCTATATTCGTCCACTGCTGGACATAGGCCTCTCCCATGGCACGCCACTGAGCACGATCCTCGGCCACTCTCATCCAGCTCTTGCCAGCCGCCTTGCGAAGATCCTCGCTCCACCGAGTTTGAGGACGTCCTACGCTACGTTTGCCGATCCGTGGTCTCCACTCAAGAACTCGTCTACCCCAACAGTTATCGGTTCTTCGGGTTAGATGACCGCACGCACATTTAAGTGGATAGTAAACTTTAAAAGGAATGGACTGAAAATATCTAAACAAATAATTCTAAACTTCAACAATGAAATTCTATAACTTTTTGTGATTGAGGTCTCATTTTTTTTAATCAATTGTAATCGTGTCCATGTTAAGTATATCGTACGACATTACTTTGAAGTAATTCGCATCCGACAGTCGCCTATTAGTTATCGGAAGTATTGCTGCTATCGGAAGTACACTTGCGCGTTTCAGTTCAGCTTCGAGCACGATATTCATTAAAAAAAGCGACGGGTAGCACTTACAAAAAAAAAACGTACGTATTATCTATGTTGACAGACCTCTAACAATGTGCTGATGCCCTAGTACTTTTGCTCCACGACTCAACAAAAAAACACTTCAAAAATCGAACGCGATTCATTCGTATTTCAAAATAAGCTCTCAGAGGATCTGATATCCTGGTACTTAAACTCTCCCTCCGTCTTACGCGCGACGCGAGTTTTCATTTTTTACCCATCCCAAATGCTCAGCGCCGCAAAAGAAGTTTTCCTTAAAAAAAAAAAACTGTCAAAATCAAATTTGGATTAACCCTACCGCCTTCTGAAATATATCGGAACAATTGGCGTTGTTCATTTTTTTTAGTATGCTCTAACTCGAAAACCATTTGGAGGAAAACCATCAAATAACCGATTTATCTTGTCCGATTTCAAAAATACTTTACGATTGCAGATATTTTTGTAAAAGTACTTTTGACCTTTGTTTGATCTAACGACCGGGTTTTTAGTCAGAATCGGGCATTAAATGTTTGCCACAAAAATAGAAAAAAAAAGGTTTATCTACGCCACTACGGTATCTGTCATGCTGTCACTGTCACATCTAACTTAACCTGCAAACATTACAAATAAAAGCAAATTCAAAGTATAAAACTGTAACAAACAATGGATATTTATAAAAAAATGTTTTGTTCCGGGATGCAACAATGACTCGAACTATAGCCCCAACAAAATCATTGTGAAAATCAGAGAAAATTTGCGGAACGAATGGTGTATGCAAGCTAATGTGGAATATTTCAATGTTTACACGATGTATTGTTGGGAAGACCACTTTAATGTAAGTAGGAGTCAGGAAAGATGTGCAGAGGTGAAACCAAAAAGCAAAAACAGCACGGAAAACAATAATAACACCAACGAACGGAAATAAATCGAACACGCGAATATTGTTATTGTTTTTGACGTTAAATTCACACACACATTCACAGACCTATGACGTTGACAATGTCGACATATAGACAAAACCATAGACAAAACTGTTTTTTTTTATATTTCTGTACGAAGGCGATTGGGATCCTGTCTAAATTATCAAACAGCGAAAAAATATTTATTATTAATAAACAAAGCTACGTAAAAGCATAATATTCAAATTAGTTCCTTGAAATAGTCCATTCTATCAAATAAAGGTGTTAAAAGCACAGCTTAAAAATAATGAACAATGCCAATTCTGACACTGCATTAACTGAGGTACGGCTAGCAACAAAGTACTATTATTGTCACCGCGCATGTTTTCTCTGAGCCTGTAACTCCGCCCACCCCCCTGCATTTTCCTACCCTTGCACAATCCCACATTTTATCAGTTGATAAGGAGCGGCCGGACGCATCGCGCGCTTAGGGCGGAAAGGGCAGTATTATTTTATGTTATATCATCATCTGCAGCCTATACGTCTCACTGCTGGGCTTTAATGGTATATCATAATAATATAATGCGTTTTCGGTTCTACGCGCGCGATGCGTCAAGTCTGGCCGGCAAGTGACACAAGGTAAGCATTTCATTATTTACTATACTTCATTTTAATTTAGAACGAGAAACCAAAATAACATTATATTGCGTCTGGTCAACTATTTCTTACCTAGCAAATAGTACAGTGCTATATTTTGGCAGCCGCAAAATAAAATTGTTTTAATGTCACTTTATTTGCGTGTCGTCAGTTGCTACTCTAGTACAAATTGTTAAGGGATTACAGTTCACGAACCGCAATATAATGTTGTTGTGGTTTCTCATTCTAAATTAAATGAAGTATAGCTTCTGCCCGCGACATTGTCCGCGTAGAATTAGACTTCTGATGTTGATAGTATATTTTTCAATAATAATTTACGTTGCGACGCTAGGCAGCTGCGAACTTTAACATGTTTATCGCTAGTCAGCAACTATGCAATTTTTCAGGATAAAAAGTAGCCTGTTTTAATGTAGGGTAGGTACCAGCTATCTTCGTTCCAAATTTTATCCTAATCCGTCAAGTCGTTTAAGCGTGAAGAAGGAACAAACATACACACTCACTCACTCACGTCGTTTAAACTTTCGCATTTATAATATTAGTTGGATAATTTAGCTGTTTTTCTTAAATGTTTCCTCACCGTTTAAGACTTCTTGACTTGTACAAATGTTTCAAAGCCGAAATCAGTCAAATTGGTACAGGCGTTCTCGAGTTTTAGCGAGACAAACGAACAGCTATTCATTTTTTTAAGTCGTTCCGGGACGTAAGTACCTAGCAATTAACAAAATTTCATTTTTATAACGCCTGAAAATGTATATATGATTCGAAAGCATTTTGCCTCTTATTCACTGCAATATGTTTATATAATTTTAATATCGCTTATTATAAAAAATAATATAAATTAAAATATGTCGTAATTTTACCAATTGTATGGTATGGGTGAAATGCCTTTGCTTTTTTCACGAGACAAATTAAGCGATCATAATTTTGTATTTGACAACTTCAAAGTACAAGGGAGGCAATTCCGAAATTCTATTTTCGAAGTTCGTTGCATGCCTTCTTTCTCACTCTCAAGTTAATGACAATGACTATTAGCATGAACGGAACAGCTCGAAGCGAACCTCGAAAATCAAAGACATTGACAATTTGAAATTAACGTCAGTTTTTTTTCTATAGAGAAAAGACAAAGGGATGAATGTGTATTCTGCGGTAAAACCGGAGTTACGTCCTTTTAAAATAAGCTCAAATTAATAAGTTAACTATAAATTAATCACAAGCCCTAGCGGAAAAATTAAACTGTCAGCATGTTCACCTTTTCAAACCAAATACAGAGAACCATTAAAATTATAGGCTCAGAAATATGAAATGTCAATTTACCAGCCGCTACGCGAGCGGAAATTTTCATTGCCAGGGGAAAACGTAAAATTGTGTACACACCTCGGGCGGTGATAAAGGAAGCCCTGGGTCGCATGTTTATCGCTCTCGCTTTTGGCTCGTGCGGCAAATGCCTGCGATCTGAGACATTCTTTATTTCACCACTCTCAGGGTGTAATGTACTGTTATATATATAAGGTGCTAGAAAATCAGATGCGGATATTTTGAGGATCGATTGTTAGCATCGTTGTTAGTCAGTCTAAAGCATACTTAATTAATTACAGTGTCTAATGCAATGATGATTTACTTTGGACGGATAGTGGTAATTATTATTTTTGTATGAAACAAAAATCACACAATACTTAAATAATTTTTGTTTTTTATTGATTATGAGGTTATTACGTACGCTGAAAATATCCGCAGCTAATTTTCTAGCGCCTTAAGTATACATGTAGGTATAATAGAGATAGATATGGGAGGTTTTTTTAGCTGATACTGATATAAAGGTCGCTGACATCAGCGATAATGTATTGTTATGTTTGTGAGGTTGCGTATGCGGTAGCGTAGCTGTTTTATATGATAGTCTGAATGTGTGCGTGCTGATTTAGGTTTAAATTTGGAGTCGCATTAAATTTTGAGATTTTCTAATACCTATCCTATGTCCCTCTTCGGACTGAAACTATATCTTACACGAATAAAAAAAAAACGTGACGGTAATTTTATGACAAACTAGCTGTTGCCAGCGACTTCGTCTGCAAAGAATTCGTTTATCGCTATCCCGCGGGAACTACGCAATTTTCCGGGATACAAAATAGCCTATGTGTTATTCCAGACTTTTCTCTATATATGTGCCGAATTTCATCCAGATCCGTTGGGCCGTTCTGGCGTGATTGAGTAACAAACATCCATCCATCCATCCATCCATCCATCTATCCATCCATCCATACTTTCGCATTTATAATATTAGTTAGATAATTCAGTCTTTGACCATTTTGTCCTAGCTTATATAGTTTAAAAGGTCAGGTCAAGAGTACCCGAAACCGACGAGCATGTATGAAGAGATTGATGAATGTGGATGAAGCGAAAGAGGTAGGTCAGGATCGTAGCAAGTGGAACAAAGTAGTCTCTGCCTACCCCTGTGGGAAACAGACGTGATGGTATGTATGTATGTTATATAGTTTTCTTGAAAATTGAGATAATCTGTAAAACGGGACCCCTTTCCGGGGTCGGGGGCGGGGGGTAGAGTCGTATATTTTAATGTACTCGTATATAGGCAGAACACAGCAGCAATAAATTAACATTACACATTTTGCCATTTTGCCCATACATTCAAATCTAGAATGAAACACTAAGTGATGGATTGCTGGCTGTATCGCGTACAGGGTTCGATTTTCGCCCGTACCCCCGATGGGCTTTTACCTCTGACGCAGAGATGCAACTGGTACATATATACTATATAAAACTGAGGTAGATACGTCATAGGCGATCTCCCCGTGGCAAGCGAAAAGTAAGGTAATTGCCTGACTTGTGTTTAGTCGCTGTCGGCGCGCGCAGAGGTCCTTATAATGTCAAGTAACGGCAATAACGTTGCCATGTCCGAAGGGAGTTTTGTTCAGCTATAACGCGTCTATTAGTAATATGTCATTGATTATATGTATGTTATTTGCTCCCAGATCAGTGAAAATTATGTATTATTGGTTGTATTGAGGCCATAAATATCGATTTACAGCCGTCATGTCAAATATATGTGTCACCGGCCTTATTGATTATGGCATAATGGTGTATAGATGTTTTTAACGTCTTGGGTAACGTAGGTACGTATATTTATGCTCTTGACTGTACCCTTAATCACTCATTCCCTAAATATCATAATTGCATAATAATAGATTGCCGATTTACCCGATTTTACCAATATACCACACTTTTACTACTAAGTATGTTTCCTTATAAAGAAACATACTTAGTAGTAAAAGTATATCGGATTGCCAAAGCAACCTGCACTCCGTTTCATAAAGCTGCAAGTTACAGTTTACAAGCGGATGTCTCTATCTAACACATAGGGTCAGAAAGAGACTTCCGCTATGAAATAGGGCACTGTTCTCAATACACCATGTTCCTTTCAAACTGAATTCCCACAATACGACATAATGAAAACACTATAGGGTCGCAAAATACAATGTACTTGAAACACCTACTTCTTTTATCTACCAGATACTCGATATACAAGATACAAGATAGCCAGTTTATTTAATTCCCAATACAAGATACTGTTTATACTCTATTTCTGAATGCCTAAATTCCTAAATCCGAATTTATATTATGCAACTAATTTCGTGCAACTAGCATTACACTGCGGCGTTTGATTAATCACTATTGAAGCGTTGGGTTGTCGGCCGAGCAATGTGATGCTAGTTGCACGAAATTAGTTGCATAATGTAAATTCGGCTTAAGACCAAACTTTTAATTTAGTAGATTACATAGGTATACTGATAGACAATAAAACATCGGGCTAAGAAGACATAAAAATTAAATAGATTCAGGTTTTTTCACACTAAGCTAATTTGGGTTTGCGTGGATGCATCTGACCGTACTTGTGGATACATATTTAAGATTTTGGAGATCTGGTGTTCTGAAATCTGGTTTAACGGAAATCTGTTATTTGAGAAATCATATATTACATGATTTACATGATAACGCTTAGGTGAGATTAAGTGGTTTCGAGAAGATTGTGATTTGCGAATCTGGTTTTTCAAGTCACTGCTTAGAGATTCTTATGTTTTCGAAATTTGCTATTTTGGGTAAGTATATGGTTTATATAGGGAACATGGTGCCTTGAAAACATGGTATTATATGTGTAAAACTGATACAAAAACAAACACATATAAAGAAAGTATGGTATCTGATATTTCGATGAGCAGGTGTGTCTTATGCAATTATGGTTTAAGAATGAGCGCCATTAATCGACGAGCATGTATGAAGATATTAATGAATGTGGATGAAGCGATAAAGGTATGTAAGGATTATAGAAAGTGGAACAAAGTTGTCTACCCCTACTGGAAAAGGGCGTAACGCTATGCACCGCCTTGATTAGCAGCGGTCGGGTTTGTATGAAAATTAAATGAGTAAAACAGTAGTTTCCTTCTATAACTCATTTATAAATAAAATAACCCTTCGGGGTCGATTGGTACTAGGGAATGCTTTGCGGGGTCAGTGGCCTGGGGGGCCCAGTTGACCCCGGAGGGGAAAATAGCATTCACATTTCTTTCTTTTGCATTTGAATTTTCTTTGACATTTTATTTTAATTTATAGTGTAATTTTATATTGAACTAGCCTCTGCACGCGACTTCTTAGATATAAGGAGTGATGTTGATAGTTTTGTTATATGTATTCTGCAATAATGATTTTCGTTGCGACTCTAGGCAGCTACGACCTTTGACATGTTTATCACTATCCCGCGGGAACTGTGAAATTTTCCGGGATAAAAAGTAGCCTATGTGTTAACCTTGGATACCTACGAGCCATCTCCATTCCAAATTTTATCCAATTTCGTCCGTGTGATAGTGTAATGATCAAATAAACATAAACCGGGATTTCGTGAGTCCGGGACTCGTTGTTTTTCCATTAATTAGAAGCTTTTAATCAAAAATCAAAATTACATGTATTTTACATGTATTTTTTAAAACTGCCAGCGCTTTCGGAAAAACCATCATTGCTAAGAAGAATGCGCCGCAAACTTGCAGAAAGTACTTTTTCAAAATAAATACGTCTACAATAATTAAATTCTACTTAGCTTAGCTTTTACAAGCGAATGGAAGTAGCACAAGTGTCTATAATAAACGTAGAAAACTAAAACCCAACTACGACAATAAATGAATAGACCTGTAGGCTTATTGTCTAGCTCGCTCGCAATCGCCATCGTGTTCATTTTGACAGTACTTGTATGAATGTGACAGCTGGCTGATTCCGATGCCAATTGTCAGCCCATACATGAACTGTCAAAATTAACACGATGGCGATTGCGAGCGAGTTAGACAATAAGACTACTGTAAATGTTTTCAGGATTTTTTAATCATAGTTGGCAAAGTTTTCCATACATTGATCGATGTTCAAAGTGAACCGCGTCAGGCGGGACCAATATAAATGAAAAATCCCCTCCGGTCGACCTTGTCCACTTCCTAATTTGACCACTTCCAAAGTTGGCCACTTCCTAACTTGACCACTTCCTAACTAGACCACTTCTTAACTTGACCACTTCCTAACTGGTCCACTTCCAAACTTGACCACTTCCTAACTTGTCCATTTTCTAACTTGACCACTTCCTAACTTGTCCACTTCTTTATATGGGCGCTCATTCAAATTAAAACAACCACCTGCTGAAATATTCCCAAGCAATTCAGAGAAGCCTTGTATATTTTTAATTTGACTTCGAAGTTTTTTTGTCGTGCAATTTTATTTGAATAACTAGACATATTTCCACTTTGAATAAGCTAAGAGAAGCCAGAGAAACTACAAAAAGGTTCCAATATTTTATATTTCAATATTAAATTTTCTCCTAAGGCACCGGTCCCACCCCCGACGCTGAGCGATTAGAGCTAATAAATTTACGAGTTTGCGAGCAGCGAGAAGCGAGCGTTTTTTTTTGCTTAGTGTAGTTTTGGTCATCTAACTAATATTATAAATGCGAAAGTTTGTGTCGATGTGAATGAGTGTGTATGTTTGTTCCTTCTTCACGCTAAAACGACTGGACGGATTTGGATAAAATTTGGAACGAAGATAGCTGGTACCCTAGATTGAAACATAGGGTACTTTTTATCCCGGAAAATTGCACAGTTCCCGAGGAATAGCGGTAAACATGTCAATTGCTAATTCTACGCAGACGAAGTCGCGGGCAGAAGCTAGTCAACTATAAATAAAAGGTCTCTCGGAACTATTCCGAAATATTTCGGCAGTGCTGGGTTAGTCTGATTGATCACAAAGGTTATCGCACACGCGAACGCCCCGCCGCTTGCAAAATCAAAATCAAAAGTTTATTTTGGAAATGGGCCGCCAAGGGCTCTTTTTACATGTCTTTCTTTTTAAACTACCAGCGCATTCGGAAAGACCATCATTGCCAAGAAGAATGCGCCGCAAGAAACTTGGCAGAGTAAATTTAAAAATTTTTGCATCTGACATCACCTACTGTCAACGTTGACAGCTAGCCGCCAACCAGTCGCCTGCTCGCGGTAAGCGCGCTGTAGCGAACGCCTCGAAGGCACCGAGCCGCTTCCGTTGCTAGCTTGCGTATGGTTGACGCCTGGTTGACGACGAGCCGATGCCGTGCGGTTATGTCTGCAACAACCTCTATACAGATATTTACATATATACATACCGTCACGCCTCTTTCCCACAGGGGTAGGCAGAGACTACTTTGTTCCACTTGCTACGATCCTGACATACCTCTTTCGCTTCATCCACATTCATCAATCTCTTCATATAGATATTTACATGCAGTTTATTGAAACTAACCTACGTACATACACAAATCACGTCTTTATCCCTCACGGGGTAGACAGCCTAAAGTAACAAGACCTAAAGGCCACGTTTAGCAAGATTGTGGGCGTATAGCTGGAAAATGGACAGCTAACCTGCTGAATTAGTCGGGAATAGTTGTGGATGCTATGTTTATCTCTTTTTTTACACGAGATCAAATTTTCTTTTCACATACATACATACATACATACATACATATCGTCACGTCTTTTTCCCAAAGGGGTAGGCAGAGACTACTTTGTTTCACTTGCTACGATCCTGACATACCTCTTTCGCTTCATCCACATTCATCAATCTAATTTCTAAACGACACTGAAAATTAGAACACATAGAAAAATCCGAAAAGTAAAGCTATGGCTGGGAATCGAACCCAGGTCCTCGTCATTCCGTGACGCGTGCAATACCCCTACACCACCCATAGCAGGTGAGTAAGCCTCCGAATTTTTCTATCTGTTACCAACTGTCACGTGACCTTGTTACTATTCATCAATCTCTTCATACATGCTCGAGCACGAAAATAGTCGATATAATCGCTTGCGCTTCACTGCCTTTGGTGAGACTTTTGCCTAAGACCAGTGGAACGAAAGCAACAAGACTTATTTTATGAGTACCAATGTTTTCCAAAGAAACCTTAAGATCTAAACAGGAACTCTGAAAGGAATTAGTTTTTAACTTTATAAAGTACTGGACAAAGTAGCGGGTGTAGAAAGGTTTCTTACCGATAAGTTGTTCATGTTCAGGGAAATAGCGGGACGTTTATTTATGTCCTGTAGTGTAATTGAATTCAGTAGAAAATGGAAATCGTGCCGACAAACCTTTTACCTTCATTATTTAGCCACGCACTATTAAGAGTCCGCAGTAACCAGCGCTCAACTCCGCGTTGAGATCACGCGCTAACGCTTTAAAATGATGTTGTTTCACCTAGAGTGAGACAGGGCGCTAGAAAGAAAGCTAGACAGCGCTAACGGGGAGGCGAAGTGACAGACGACAGACGTCACAGGTTTTGTCTTTTCTAAACCTCGCAAAAAGTAATGATACCTATCCCGTCAAAAAAAACATAAATGTGAAAAAGGGAGCCAAGTTCATTACTGAAAAAAAAAGAGATGAAATCTAAACGGGTAAAAAGTTTTATTCAAGAAGCGTTCCGTCTTAGTCATATGCATCTTGGCTAGTTTTAATAGTCAAATATTTGTACATGACGCCGAAACGAAATACTTATTCAGTAATACTAATAAGCTAGAATTGTACGTAATGTGCGAATAGTTTGCTATAAAAACTAGCCAAGATGCACATTTTATTGGACGCATTAAAGATTAGATGTATTGGATAAAATAAAAATAAATCATACAATATTGTGTTTTTATTTTTTAGTGCAAGTATGAAAAATCGCTTATTTTTAAGAACTTTCACGTATTGGTAATTTTCTAGGTAGACGCGGATCTATAATTTCAGGTAGTATGCATTCCATGTAAAATTTTCTCAATTTATTTAATATGCTTTCCCAGAATCCTGTATCCTTTTCAATTTTTTCGAATAATATTCCCTTTGGAGTCCACACCACGAAGATGCAGCATCTTCTTTTTGAAATATTCAACTGACCTTGGACTTGATAAAAGTAGTTATGGTTTTGCTTCAGTTTTATCTTCTGAGGATCACTTTCGTCCATCACACAGAAAGTAATTTTCTTCTTTAAAATAGCTTGTGTTGGTGTCATATTTGCTGCCGAAGCTGGACATTTGATCTCCACAATTGTTTCTTCGTCTATGACTCCGTCGGGACTCGCACCTAAATACTGGTGTTCTTCGAGAATGTATAACCCACAGGGTGATACTTGCACTCCGAGTGCAGCTTCAGTCTCTTTTAAAGCGATGGGCTCATTCTCATTGCCGTATCTAGTAGTAGCATCGCTACCTTTAAAATTGCTGTATAAAAGTGTTTTTATAATACTTTTACACGAAGTGGTAGCCCTTCTTTTACATATTTGACCAAACACTATCCTAATTAGGTATACCTAACTTACCTATTAGGATTTATGTTTTCTTTTTCATGACGAGCCGGTCCTGTTTTTTTCCTACGAGCCGATAGCCATAATTTTGTCTTCTTTGAAGACCTTTTCACTGTTGGAAAAAAGAGCATAAATACACTGATATAATGTGCATAATAATTAATTTTTATACTTGGTAATATTGACTAAAATGCATCTCTTACCTGGTTTATCCATTTTTATAACATAAAAATGCAGAGTCCATAAGAAAGCCAAGGACGTCGAGGAGTATACCTATACACGTCGAACTGTACACACACACCACCAGTATCAGTATCACCAAGAAATATCAAATCCGTTATCAGTCCAAGTCTTAAATAGACCGCTTTTATCATACGAAGACTTGATCGAAGTAGGAAGAGAATTCACCAAAATAATACGTGAACGTCACTTTCAACGTCACAAATACAGAACTGACAGAAGGCGGGGCATATCGCCCCCCCTCCCCCGTACCGTGCAACCGTTCCCCGCGCTAGAGAGATTCGCTGCAAAAATGTTGTAGTTTTTTAACTGATTTTCGTTGTTTCGTTCTCATTTGAAAACCACAAAATCAATTTAGAAAAATGCTTTTTCTTATGAAACTACATCGCTTAATCGATGCCGGAAACCGGTTTTGACTTCCGTCTAAGCTATATTTTGGCCGTAGTATTCAGCCGAAATGAACAGGGGTTTTGGGAAAACTTGTACTCGTTCTATTTTCTTTCTACTAACATTTCAAGAGTCATAAATTAGTTTCAAGCCTAGACATGTCTTATCTCATTGTATTTACAAAAAATCATGATAATGCAACGTGTTATTTTAAAATAAGGACGTAACTACGTTTGTATGGAGAATCTCGGATACGGGCGACTCTTAATGATAAATGCGAAAGTATGGATGGATGGATGGATGGATGTTTGTTACTCAATCACGCCAGAACGGCCCAACGGATCTGAATTAAATTCGGCACATATATAGAGAAAAGTCTGGAATAGCACATAGGCTACTTTTTATCCTGGAAAATTCCGTAGTTCCCGCGGGATAGCGATAAATGAATTCTTTGCAGACGAAGTCGCTGGCAACAGTTAGTACAATCATAAATGTTGTAATTACATCCAGTTCTAGCTAAAATATATGTTAATTATTCGTACACGGGCCAAAATACTTTTTAATGCCTAATATGAACATACAATTTTCAAAAAAAAATTTTAATTTAGATATGCATTTTCTTATTTTTTAATGCAGATATAGATTCGCTATGGTTCGATTTATAAGATACATACCTCTGCAGCGATAGTTTTAATGATTTAACTACATTTGTGGTAAATTATATACCAAGGTGTTGAAAAATTAAACAACAGCGTTACTTTTTTACAAATTTAAGTTTTAATATTAAAATTGTATAATGCGACTCACTAACATATCAGTTTTAACTGTAACACTTATATTAACCTCTTATGAAGTTAAATCATAGAAATAATCAGTTTCATGGACCATAATCATCAATTTAGATTACTGCGTTACCAAAGCCTACATTTAAAACTTAAACTTTTCTATTAATGATTAAAATAAACTTTAAAATAATACCAATTGACGACATCGTCGTCCATATTTGATGAATAATACCTACGTATGAAGTTAAGGCATTTTAAATAATTAGAAGCCTTTGTATTACTGAAAATACTATAGTAATCCGAGGGACACAACTGTAACGCAGTAGTAAGCTTAGTAACACAGTTGTATTTTCTTACATATAATACCTGGTACTTTCTATAGAAATCTTGCATAATGATAAAAACGAAACAAAATTGAAGTTCTTATGATTTGACGAAATATAAAGTAACTCGAAATAACTTCAAACATAGCAAAGCCTAGCTGATTCAACACACAAAAAAAACATTTACCCACGTAAATATTCTTGTAAAACATAATTTTTACCTCTCCTTCTTCATCAACTTCACTTCTAGCAACACCTAAGTGTAATGTTTGTCTTTAACAGAAGACACTATTAATAAAACATGGACACCATCAGATATCTTTGAAGGATAACGTTTTCGTTATCAATTAGCTGCATTTATTTTATACTTATTAGAAACTGATGGTTGGCTAAAACTTGCTAAAGGCTCGTCAGTCACTAAGTACAAACGGGCCTTGCTCATCTCCTTCAAGGTGTAAAAAAAGCTTCTGCATCAGAAATATCCGAACCAGAAGCTACTTTTTCATCTGCGGTGCGTTTTTTCTGAGAAAAAATAAACAACATTTGGGTATTTTGGTTTTAATAACGTATTACTAACATTAAAAATACATTAAAAACAACTGCGTTGCCGATGCAACATCTGCGTTACCATTTTAGTAACGCAGTGTAGCAGTTACGCAGTTGTAAATATTTGACCATGTTGTAAATTATCACTAAATAGAATAACAAAATATAGATTTTCTAACACTGACTGAACCAAGACATGACTAACTGTTTATAAAAATAATAATAATGTAAATAACGTCAGTACATACCTTTTGACAGCGGTAACTCAGGGGTCACGCAATAAACACACGCACCTCTCTCAACGATTGTGATGCGACTGATCCGACTAGCGTCCTCCCCCCGCGCAGTTGTTATCATTCGTTATAAGAGTTACAACAAGTCGAACCAAATGAAGTGCAAGAAAATGTAATACACTCACTTTAAGGTTTATTTTCATATAGCAACGCTAGGTAGTTACGATTTTATTATTTGTTGGGGACACAGACGAAATCACTCTTTATTCCATTAAATGTTTACTGTAAAAAATATCTATTAGCATTGTAATAAAGTTCAAACTTACATTTGTATACTGGTATTCAAGACAAACACGTCATCTAGGAAATATTGTGAGAAATGGCACAGTATAGCTTGAGACACTGCTCAAGGACAGCAATATTTTGTACGAAGAACTACTGCGTTACTAAAAATGACAACACTTTTACCGTAATTTTTGAATAAATAACATACTTTTCACAATCAAATCTTGTTTTCTGTATTAGACAATAACGTTATATTTTGAAATTAGTATACTTTTTTCACTAATTTGTATTGATTTCCTATAAAATTTAATATTCATTCGGAGAGACCGGTTTTTAGGCATCAAAAAGTATTTTGGCCCACACAACATACACTACACTTAATTTCTAAACGACACTGAAAATTAGAACACAGAAAAATCCGAAAAGTAAAGCTATGGCCGGGATTCGAACCCGGGTCCTCGTCATTCCGTGACGCGTGCTATACCCCTACACGACCCATAGCAGGTACCACTCACACACTACACTACACTCTTAAATGTTGTAATTACATCAAGTTCTAGCTAAAATGTATGTTAATTATTCGTACACAACATACACTACACTCTTAAATGTTGTAATTACATCCAGTTGTAATGTATTTTAATTATTCCTATTGAAGTAAAAATAAATTTCCATAACAATATTAAGTTACTAGCTTCTGCCCGCGACTTCGTCTGCGTAGAATTAGCAATTGACATGTTTATCGCTATCACTCGGGAACTGTGCAATTTTCCGGGATAAAAAGTATCCTATGTTTCAATCTAGGGTACCAGCTATCTTCGTTACAAATTTTATCCAAACCCTTCCAGTCGTTTTAGCGTGAAGAAGGAACAAACATACACACTCACTCACTCACATCGTCACAAACTTTCGCATTTATAATATTAGTAGGATTTGTCAGGTGACAGCAACTATTTTTTACTCATCGAAATATATTTAAATTATTTTATCTCTTACGAGGTAGACAGAGCCTAAGGTACCTAACAAGAGCGTGATTGTGGGCGTATAGGTGGAAAGGGGAATCAAAATAGTGATGGGTAGCCGCATCGTCTTACACATAGTTAAATACACCAAATTGCACTTGTTTAAAAATAACGAAGTCTGATGTAATCCGAAAGCCTCAACACTCGTAGCCTGAAATAGAATCAAAATAGAGTTTACTGAGTTGTCACGTTGGCGATGCAACTATGCAGATATAAGAGTACAGGGAATGCCGCCCGTGCTGAATCAAATTGCATTTTGCTATGTCAAAGGTCAGGATAAAACCGTCGAAGTCACTGGAAAATGAAATCCGCACATCGGAATGTTTTTAGTTTTAGTATAGGTGCTGCGCGCGAGGTATTCGCTTATAGTTGTTCCGCGGGAACTATGCCGACATCCTGGACTGAAACTTTCCCTTTACCGAATTGCAAACTAAATCTAAGCCATGTTGTTTGAGACTCAAACATAATTACAAAAAACCGGAAAACTCACGTATAAAAAGCGGAAAGAATGCTCCTACAACTGTTTCGGACTATTCCGGAATTTGTTACGGAATAGTCCGAAACAATTGTCGAAGCATCATTCTTTCGGCTTTTTATACGTCAAACTAAATCTGATCAACGGTTTAAGCGAGAAAAGGTAACAGATATACAGTCAGTCACTTTCGGATTTATAATTATTAGTTAGGGTAGTATAACCATAGAATAGATAATAACAGGGTAGAACGGAATCTCTTTTGACCGCGTCCAAAACGCCGCCATTTATATACCTACTTCCCCCTTCACGTCGTACACCCCTCTGTCGTCCAGGCGTATTGCTAGGGTTGCTTACCGTTATATATTATACTTACGTCTAAAGATAATATCGCTAAAATATAAGTTTTTATTTACTTTGAAATCATTATTTTATTCTAGTTTTACGAAATATGAAATTGATAAATAATTAGGTACGTACCTACATATTATAGATAGGTACTTCTAAGTAAGAAGTTATTACAAGTGCCATACCAAATGAAGCTATTTAAGATGATTTAAGTAAGTATTACTTACCGACAAATATAAAATAAAATACATAGAGGCTCACGTAAAACTAGTAGTAGTTTAAGCGCCAAACGCGCGTGCGGCGACGCCGGCCGTGGCAGCCTGACTGAGTAGCCGCTAAAGCCGCTTAGCGAGTACTGTAATAACGTGATTTTGAGTCCGGCCGGAGCGGGAGATTCCGTTCTACTATGTTCTTACTTATTCTATGGTATAACTTAACTTACATCACTATTATTTAATTGCAAAAAACAGGCAACATAGTACCTATGAAATTTCGTGTAATCTTTTACAAGATTTTATTTAGTTTCACCCCAGTTTCACCTGCCCCAGATGTTTGTTTGTCAGTAGTCAGTATTCAAATATTTTAAGTCAAACATGATCCACTTCGTGTTTACCGATTGAGCTGAAATTTTGTATGCCTGAGTAAATCGGCAATATTGGATATTGCCAATACAATAATAAATATTGGTCCTGATGATTTCAATCTAAACTCTCCTAACTGGACAATATACAATTTATGATGTACCTAAGTATGCTTGTCCGGGTGTAATCTTGTGACTCATTGTTGAAGCAGATATCTTCAAACGATCGAGCTGAAATTTTGCATACTTGAGTAAGTCGGATGACAATACAATAATCTGGTAGTGGAGTTCTGGTGACGCAGCCAGCGTCTCCGCAGAAGGGAACTCTTCAACGGTCCGATTGACTTGGAATTTGGTGTATTTAATCAGGCAATATGACAGTGAAGTACTTTCAAATACACTCGCTAATAGGTATGTATTACTAACTTCGACTTATTTTGTAAAAATTCGGCAAATTTAATAAAAATCTCGATTGTCAAATGCATTGATTAAATGTGTACATACTTAACTTTATTTCCCATTACTATTTGTAATCAATCGGTAGACAATAAATTCAATTACTTCTATGGTCTGGGAGCAAAGGGAAAACATATAATGTACCAGTTAGTTCTCGTCCCGCGCTGTAAAAGCCTATCGAGGGAAAATGGGCGAAATTCTTAGGTGTCATGTTATAGGCGATGCTAGCAACCCATCATTATTTCGATTCCCGTTTCCACCTATACGCCTCCGTCTGCGATGGATTCGCTTATCGCTATCCCGCGGGAACTGTGCTATTTTCCGGGATAACAACTATCATAATATGTCCTTACCCGGGACTGTAACTAACTCTGTACCAAATTTCAATAAAATCGGTTTAGCTGTTCTGCCATGAAAGAGCAACAAACATCCGAACTTACAAACTTAAGATTATTATGCTGTTGGTATACGTGCCGGCACGTAAGTCTAGCGATGACGAGTCACGTGGAGGGGATCTGCGCACCTACGGATACCGTATTTTATACTGCGCACACAAGGTCATCGCTAGACTTGCGTGCTGGCACTTATATCAGAGCGGTACTGGAAGCATCCCTCTCTTTCTAGACGTGCAGCAACCCGTGCTTCTCGAAGACGATACTGTTCAGGGCCAGCGACGGCCTCACGGGCGACGCCGTCGTCCGCATTGTCGTCTACGACGTCAAGGAGCGCGTGTCCGAGACCGCCGTGCCCATGGGGTTCACCTCGCTGACGCTCACCACCATACAGGTCAGCTACACACAGAGACACATACACACACACAGAGAGACATACACACAAACACATAGATACACATACACACAAACACATAGATACACATCAGTGGCGTGGCGTCCATAGAACTCGATTCCCACTGGCTTGTCTATTTTAAGGCAGTTGGGCAATTTATTGTGCAGAATTAGAGGAAAAGGATAGTTAAGTTCCCTTCGGCTTGCCTTCTGATATACTTGACGCCTCGCCACTGATACACATACACACAAACATATAGATACACACGCGCGCACACACACACACACACACACACACACACACACACACACACACACACACACACACACACACACAGGGAGAGAAAGACCCAGAACCACATAAACTCATACACAAAGAC